>APFE031496051.1:99160-110844 GCA_000404065.3 Pinus taeda
TTAAAGGGTTATAAGCTTTGGAACCCAACAATAAGGAAGGTTGTGTATAGCCGAGATGTGGTGTTTAGAGAGGTGAAAGATGTTATTAAACATGAAGTCCAACCAAAGGAACCTGAAAAGATAGAGTTTGAGCTAAAGGAGGAATAATCAGACTCTATGACAGAGGATGAATAAAAAGATGAAGACCCACAAACTTCTGGTGTAAGAAGATCAATTCGAGAAATAAGGCAGCCAGAAAGGTATAGTCCATCTACTTTTTGTTCAAATTTTGCTTTATCTATTACTAATGATGATCCCATAACTTTGAAGTAAGAAGTAGATTTAGAGGATGGAAAACTCTAGAAAGAGACCATGGTTCATGAAGCGGCATATTTGCACAAAAATGAGGCTTGGGATCTGGTGGAGTTGCTAGCTGGAAGGAAAACCATTGGCAGCAAATGGGTGTTCAAGAAGAAGACAAATGTAGAAGGAAAGGTGGAAAAATACAAAGTTCGGTTGGTAGCAAAAGGTTATGCCCAGGTGTCGGGAATTGATTTTGGTGATAATTTTTTCTCCTGTTGCCAAGGTAACTTCTATTAGATTACTTTTATCTTTTGTTGTCGCTTTTGATTTTGAGGTAGAACAGATGGATGTGAAGACATCATTTCTTCATGGGGATATGGAAGAGGAGATCTACATGAAGCAACTTGAAGGCTTTGCAGTGAAGAGTAAGAAAGAACTGGTATGCAAGTTAAAGAAGTCTCTGTATGGGTTAAAACAGTCACCAAGGATGTGGTATTAGAAATTTGATACATTTATATAGGGACTTGGCTTCACCAGAAACAAAGCAGATCATTGTGTGTATTTTAAATTAATTGGTGACCATGTTATTTATCTGGTCTTGTATGTGGACGATATGTTGCTGGTTGGAAATGACAAAGAAATTATCTAGGATTTGAAGACCCATTTGTCCTCCAAATTTGACATGAAAGGTCTTGGTGCTGCAAACTATATTTTGGGCATGGAAATTAAAAGAGATTGGGCAAAGAGGAAACTCTGGTTAAACCAGAGGAAGTATGTCGAGACAATGCTGCAGAGGTTTAATATGCAAGATAGTAAACCAGTGAAGGTTCCTATTCTTGTAGGTGTAAAGTTATCTGCTGAATAGTGTCCCAATGCACAAGAAGAGGAAGACGATATGTCTCGTGTTCCATATGCAAGTGCAGTCGCTAGACTGATGCATGCAATATCTGTACCAGACTAGACATTGCATATGCAGTGGGAGTATTGAGCAAGTTTATGTCAAAACCAGGGAAGAAGCATTGGACAACAGTGAAGCGGGTTTTCAGGTATATCCGTGGCACTAGTGAATATGGTTTGTGCTACCAAGGAATACCAGGATTGGACAGAGTTTTGGATATCCATGGCTTTATTGATGTAGACTAGACTGGAGATTTGGATCAGAGAAAATCTACAAGTGGGTATGTGTTTAACCTATTTGGAGGTGCAGTTAGTTGGATGAGTAAGAAACAATCTGTAGTGGCACTATTAACCAGAGAGGTAGAATACATGGCAGCCACTCATGCAAGGAATCAGTTTGGTTGCAGAGATTGCATTCAAGTATGGGGTTAGTACAGGGAGCTATAAGGATAGAATGTGACAGCCAAAGTGCAATTTTCTTAGCAAAGAACCCTGCATATCATTCAAAAACAAAGCAGATTGATGTTCAATATCACTTTGTAAGGGATATGATAGAAGACAAAAGGGTGTTGCTGGTAAAGGTGAACACTTTGAAGAATACTACAGATGCATTGACAAAATCTATGAGATCTGAGAAGTTCTCTTGGTGTAGAGAAACAATGGGCGTTGTAGGGTTGGATAAATGATTAAGCTCTCTTGTGGCCCCCTGTGGAAAGAAAACAACAAGTGGGAGAATGTTGGTTATGTTAAATTCTTTCCATGACTAGCTCACATAGTTAATTGAGGGGTAAGAGGGGGGGGGTGGAGCCCCCCCTTCGTTGTGCCGATTGCATATTGAGGGGAGTCACAGGAGGTGTAAGGGGTACAATTAACCCCACTCTATGGGGTCTGGGGCAGCGCCCCATAAAATTTTGGTTTTGGACCCTATGTTAGGTTGGGTGGACCAACCTATGGTTTTGTGCATGTTTTTCGGACATGGTTTTGGACGCGATGGTTTTCAATCCATGGTTTTGGACGTGATGGTTTTCAGTCCATGGTTTTGGATGTGATGGTTTTCGATCCATGGTATTGGATTCTTTGGCATGTATAAATATGTATTGTAACATTGAAGGGAATATAATGAAAAATCAAGCTAGTAGTCCCAGTTTTGGGATCTAGGGAAAAATCTCTGTGTATATGCGTTTTATGTGTTATGCTCTCGCATTGTTTATTTTCTGTGTTTTAGATCATATGAAAGTAATTTCTATATGGGGTTAAAACCTACAATATGGGAAGCTCTTCTGTAACCTACAATCATTAACCAAACTCCCTTTCTTGATTATACCATTCATGACGGTTGGTTGTATAAACTTAACCAACTTTGTGTGCCAAAATCTAATGAGCATCTCCTTCTCATCCATGAAGCACATTCCTCTTCATGCAGAGCTCATTTTGGCATAACCAAGACCATTCTCAATATTCATTGCCACTTTTATTGGGTTACCTTACCTAAGCAAGTGGAAAAATTCATTCGCGCATGTTGTCTCTGTTCACAAAGCAAGCCCTCAAACCATAAGCATGGTTTGTATCAACCATTACTGATTCCCTCTCGTTCTTGGGAATCCATTTGCATGGAATTTTTAAGTGGTCTTCCTACTACAGTCCACAAGAATGATGTTATTTGGGTAGTGGTATGTCATTTCTGCAAGATGGATATCTTTATTCCTCATGATAAGACTACCTATGTTACTTAGACTGCGGATCTCTTCTTCCAACATGTTTGGCCACACTTTGGTTTTCCAAGTAGAATTATTTCTGATCGCGACTCTCATTTTCTCAGTACATTTTGGAATACTCTTTAGTCTTTGTTTGGTTTCCAACTTCATTTCTCCACTACCTTTCACCCACAAACAAATGGACAAACCGAAGTTGTCAACGTAGTTTGGTTCACTCCCTTCGCAATTATTTTTCTAGAAACAAAGAGTGGGAGACCTATTTTCACATCATTCAACATAGTTACAATAGGGCCACGCACTCCTCAACTAGTTTCTCTTGTTTTGAGGTTCGTTTTGGGTTTCAACCAAGTGCACCCTCTGAGATTGCACTGGCTATCACCCCTTTTGGGTCTACACATCAACAATAAGAACAAAAATTAGCTCAGCATTTCACGCACTCCATGTCACAACACCAAATCAAGTAAATATTTCTTTGTAGGAAGCCCAAGATCACACCAAACAAAGTCATGAGAAGCAGGGATGGAATTTGACGGGAAAAATGCCCATCATAAGGCCTTTTGAGCGTATTGGTTGGTTAGAAAATTTTGAAGACCGTTTCTTAAGACGTGTTTGGAACCATTCAAAACGTATTTTTGACGGTTAATATTTTGCTAAAAACGTGATTAATACCCCTTCAAGAAAGCAGAAGCGAAGGTAGTAGACTAAGTTTCCATGCCAGGCGCTTGTTCTCCTCGATATGGCCACTTGTCCGGCCTCCAGCAAGCCATCCTGTCTCTAGGAACGTTGGTATGTTTTTGTCATAGTACTGTTGTAAGTGATAACATAATTCTTATGTGTGGATAATTTTACATCCGCCCCATGCTTCAAATTAAGTTCACAACAATGAAATTTTGAAATCCTAGAAAAGGCATCCAGGAAAACCTAAAGTAAATCCAATCTTGCTTTTATTTTTGATTCTGCACATTATTTTGTTAGCCAAATCGCAGAACGGACTTTTGGTGGATGTTTGGTTGCAGATTCTCTGCCATTTTTGAGGGTGTAAACTCCGAGTTGAACCAAATAAATGATTTGCTACCATCGGTTAATTTAGTGGATCACTTGCAAATTTAAGGGGATTATATTGGTCTATTTTGTGGAGACAGCAGTAACCACCCTCTGGATTCATCTTCAACTTAATGGGAAGTGAATTCCAAAATGCACTACCAACAATAGCACCAGTGACGGGTTTGAAAAAATCTTTCCTTTGCTGTAATGAATGGGGCTTACTCATTAATAATTTAATTAGTAATCATAATCATCTGATACTTCTCTAAATTAAATAATCAATAAAAAAACATACAACAATGAAATGGGATATTTTTTTAATATTGTATTTGAGTAATGATTTTTTCATTTAATAAATTTGTTTTGATGTAAATACTATTTTTTTGTTACAATGTATATTTTAAGACAATGAGCATTTTCTTCTTTTCTAAAATATTTGTGAGCAAACCGCTCTCCAATATAGTAGAGATGTTGTAATTTCTTTTATAACATTTGACTCAGTGAAAATAAAATTAGAAAAATAAATAAATTAAATTAAAAATCAAAAATAAAAAATCAAAGTTAATAATTATAATAAATAATTAAACCAACTTAGATCCATCTTAAATGTGGATCTACCAAGTGGCCAGAAAGATCAAATCTTAAAAATCCCTTACTAAAATCTTTGAAAGGAAGATCATTCAATTATAAAAACAATAATTACTTATTATTTGGATATATTTATTTTTAGCAATAATATTTATTTTAATCCCAAACCTATTAAACATAGATAAGAATTAAAAATATAAAGAATCCAAAGCATAAACATGTTTATGAGAAAACAAAATTGAACTCCAACATGATATATTTTTATCGATTATAATTAAGGTCAAAGTATTGCATTTGTATGTCAAATTAATCTTAAAAGAATAAAGCTCTATAATATCGAAGGCCCCACTACATTACATATTGGAGAATGAGATGTTTATTATATTTTTTTTCTATTTGCATTTCATATACCTAGGTGTCCCACATCTTACCAACATTTTAAAAAATGCAGTAAAAGATGTGACACATTTAGATTGGAGCATTTTTCTACTATGGCATAGCATCTTTCCCTTTATGTTTCTCAAGATGCATTTAAATATGAGGAGAGTCTTTTGCACATATATCCAATCTCCATCTATATTTGGATTTAATGAATAGCTTCCATGCAACTTGACTCATTTCTTTGCTTACATTATCATTGGAGCAATGAAATTTGGAAACTTGTATGCTGTGACATCACTTTGAAACAACTAATAATTTGTTGTAAAATAAATTTCTCTTATTAGATGGATATGAAAATTGGATGTTGGTGCTATGTTCTTGTGCCCTTTTAGGGTGTCATATATTTATGTTTTGTATCAAATCTTATATTAGATAATGTAAAAAATCATCTCCTAATTTGCATGGAACTTAGTCTTATTGGGAATCGTAACTTTTTGGTGGTATAATATAAATTGTTGCTTTTAAATGACACTTGAAATATATGCAATGGATAACCATCAAGTACTCTACCTAGGATTGATTATATACTTTTAATAAGAAAAATAAACATGTTTCAAATGTTTAATATTTTTTTGTTGAAATCTCCACAATTGTAGTTGTCAAAGTATTATAATTTAAATATATTCAATTTTTAGTTGATATGTCTACAAGTTATATTAAAGGGTATAGTCTCTAAATAATACACCAAGGTGAAAATTATTTTGAATTTTCAAATAAATTATTTTGTCTAAAAAATTAACTAACTAGTTAATTAAAGTGAGTTTTTTATGATTTTATTTAATGTTGCTTTAATACACAATGGTTTTTTGTTTATATATATTGATTTTACTACAATTTGATGATAAATAGAAGGAAGGATTTGATGAGAGCATTCTTTTACCACATTTAATATTATAAGTGTTTGTTCTCTAAGAATGTAATAGTGGAGGAAATCATAACATAATCCTATAACATGATGTTAAGAGATCTACAATGTCCATTTATTATAGTTTTTGTCTTTTAATTTTTAAAAGGTTCAAATACTATACATTAATTGTTGTTAATATTATTGTATATCTCATTATCCAAAACAATGCTAAATAATAACATAAACCATATTAATTAATTTACTTTTGAGTTATTGATAACATTCAATAATTTTACTATGTTGTTCATCTTATATGTCCTATAAGATATCCTTAGTCATATCTCATATGTACAAATGCTATGGCCTGTCTGGGGCAATGACAATTGATTTCAAGTTCCAAAGACTTTATTGTGAAGGTTCCATGCAATTTCAAACCAAGATTCGAGATTTAATAAGTCATTTGTGTGTTATGGTCATTTTGTTTTTTTCCTTATGATAAGTATGTGAAAATTTAACATAATTATATTATTGAAAAGTAATTTTACAATCAAACATTTATTGGTGAAGGGTTAATTTATTGTAAGAACATTACTCTTGAAGGGCAAAATTTTAAACATAACGTTTCTTGACGAGGATCATAAGAACTCAAAACGTCAAAAAAATATTATCTGATGAGTAAAGAGACATCCAAATTCCAACCTTGATGAGAAGCAGCGAACATTTTTTGTCTTTTCAACCTGGAGATTGTATCTAGCTCTTGTTGGAAAAGCAACACTTCAAGGGCCACCAACATAAGCTGCACTCTCTTCAATATGGCCCCTATACTATTATGGTACACATTGGAAACAATTCATATCACTTGGACTTGCCTTCCCATATTGGGATCCACGATGTGCTTAATGTTAATAATCTCAAGCTCTTTGAACCACCTCTCCTTGAGGAATATGTTATAGTTCGTCATCTAGTGTATAATATTCTATATTTTCAACCTCCTCTACTCAATGACAAAATTCTTGACTCCGGGAAAAGGAATACACACCAACAACCTTACTTATATTATTTTGTTGGTCGGAATGGACACACACCAACACATGCAAAATGGATGAGTGTCGAAACATTGCAACACACTTTCCCTCATTTGGTGGAGGAAGCAAGGGTGCTTCCTTCTCAAAACAGGGAGAAATTAGGAAAACAAGATAGGCACACAATCAAAAACTTCTCACTGATTAGGAAACCAAGAAAAATCACCCTCCTTTTCTTGGAAACATATAAGAGTATAAAAGATGGAAATGTCTAAAACACTGGGAAAGAAGGAAACATCTCAATGTATTTTCTTTATCTAATAATGTATTTGATTTTTGTGCAATATCTTTCGTAGTTAAAAACTTAAAAAATAAGGACAATGTTTGCACTGTTTATAAAATTATCATCTCTCCCTCATATAAATTATGATATTTCCATAGAGTTGTTATGTTATTCTCTTTTCATTGTTATGTGATTCTCTGAATTAGTTTCTCATAACTATAAGTAGATCACTTGACCTCAGGAAATTCATCCAATTATTGTAGATTTGGATAAGTTTAAGACATTCCTCCAATAAATTTTGTCATGACATCATTACGCTCATGTCCACCATGTCATGTATCACGTTGAAGGCATTGCATTCCATTATGCTCGTGAGGCCAACAAAGTAGTGAGCGACCTTACCAAGGTTTCAGAGGTAGTAGAAGATGATATCCACTAGAGCTTCAAAGGCAGATTTCTGGTAGGATTGGAACTTAACACCTTCGCATATTTACGCCACTGCAATTCCAACAACTGCTCGACTGAAGGAATCCACTTGTCTAGTGGGATTTTTCTCATTGTTTGTCGACGTTTGTGCCATTGCATTTATTTGTGGTGTTCATAGTGTCTCAAGGCCCTAATGCATTAGATTAAGTATTGAGCACTCCACGTTCTCCTCTACGCATCACATCAAGAAATATTACAATGATAGCACGAGATTTTATTCTTGGAGCCCGTGGCCAAGATGGCCAGTTTCTCTGCTCCTAAATTTTTTACTGCCACCTAGACAGGTGCTACATTCAGCGTCACTGGTCTTCTGCAAGAATATCCCACAACATTACCAGTCAAAGATAACATTTAAATATTCAACCAACATTGAAAGGATTTGGCATTCAAATATATTCCTGAGTGAGCCATACCATAGTCGGTTAGCCACTTGTAGCTCTTCCCAGTATGCTTTGCTCTACATGCCATGCTCCATCTCATAGTTTATATGGTCAGGTGTAAAATCATCTTGTTTTCTCCCTCAATCTTTAGCAGATAATTGTGGTCCTAATAATGTTTCTAGAAATTCACTTCTCTTCACATGACCTATGCGGCCATTACTTCCCTTACAAATATAATCCAGTTTAGGGTTTTATTTCAAAGAATAAGAACTCAGACTCCTCCCCACGATTTTTTCTGTGTTGACGGTGCTTGACCAACCAACATGTCAAGGGGATCTCCCTAGTAAGAAGTCCCAATTATACCTCAGACCATTTGGTGTAGGAGTCCCAGCAGTGGGTTGTAAGGTAATGCCTTGACCACGATGTTGCACAGAGGCAAGTAAGATAACTTTGTCAGTATCAAGGGTGTGACTGATGCATAGAGTCAAGAAATGTGTACAAGAGGTTCCAACAGTTTGAAGGGAGGGGAAGTTGAAGGTTAGTTCCAAGTTGAAAGGGATCTGTCCCAACCCAGCTAGGAACACACCACACAAAAGACATGCACAACTTTCGGCAGAGTAGTCCACTCAGATGTGGAAGTCAAAACATACAAGGTAAGATAACATGAACAACACTCACGGATCAATCCGAGACAAGTGTGACAGTTGATATAGCAAGGTTCATGAGAAAGGTCTATCTGATGTCCGACAGAGCACTCGACATGGACGGTGATAACATTAACAACATATGAAACACATTAACAACAAGATTCATATAATTTCATACAAACCAGTTCATATACAAGTACATAAGTTAAACAACATATATCAATAAGGCAACCGAAACATTCCAACTACAATAACAACATATGCATAATAATGTGTTGGCTCTTATTATTAAAGAAGTGTAAGTCACAATCATACAATACACCGTGTAAACGTGCTATCCCCAATAGTGGAACATTACAGCCACATCCGCCTGCTGCTCCAAAGAGATGTACTAGCGTCGTGCAATGGATAAGCCAAGGCATATTACTGATCTAAAGTGGGGGTTTAAACATCTCGTCATACTTACAAGAAACTCCCACTCCAAAGATTAAGAAATATATGATCTAGATTATGTTGACAATTGCGGAATTAACTACATGAAATAGGTGTATATCTTTGTTTATTCTGTTTAAGTGTCTATTTGTTCATGCTTATATTAAAGACAAATAGTAGTAAATGTAGCAAACAGACAAACACACATAACATAAATATAATCTAGGAGTTCACCCTAATATCATGGACTATGTCTCCTTGAGCTCTTTTCAACTTGACTTGGTTCTTTGGGATTATGGTAAAAATTATTTTAAAAGTTCCACACTATACTCCAAAGGTTAACAACTAAACCAATGGGCTTAGAATACCATCTATATCCCTGGCTGTCCTTACTCTGCAGACATATCTGAGCTTCCTTGGACTTGATTCCTTCAATTAGTGTATTGAGCTAACTTGAGCTTTTGGATGGCAATAATTCCCTTAGAATTCTTCAACTCTCTCTGGAACTCCTTCTTCTATCCTCAACACACATCAGACACCAATAACAAACTTGATCGTTTCATCACTTACTACCTAAAACTTCTCTGTAGCTTCTTGGCCCTTATAAGTCATCATATGCTCCTGAAAATCCCTGCAATAGATTCAAAATGTCCTTTACAGTCAACATTGACTATTGGAACACTAAGAATGATCTCTTGTAGCTCTTTCAACTACCTCCAACCTCTGGTGGCTTCTGAACTCCAAAATCAATATTCTTGGTTAGAATCCTCCATGGAGATAACTTCTTCAGCTTCTATGGATCATTCCATTAGCTTTAGAAGGTTTGTTTCACTCTCTATAAGTTTCTCAAACTCTTGAGCTCAACCTCTGTCTCTCTAGACTCTGTTGTCTCTCTGTATGCAATCCCCTTTAAAACTACTATATTTATGCTTTTATTTGGTTTCTCCACCAAAATTAGCAACTGCACCTGAATCCCACTAAGCTTAGCATATCCACTAAACTTTAACCACTCCTTTAGGTTGTCCATTAGGCGTAGCCATTTAACATTACTACAACTGTTGGCTACACAAATGTTCAATATAATGCCAATGGTTAGGGACATTCAACCATAGAGCTTTTGTAATTGGGTTGATTCTAGACCATCAATCTATCCCATCCATCCAACAGCTGTTGTGTCATCCACTGGCTAACTTGCCCGGACAATCTTTGCCATTTATGTGACCCCACTTGATCCAATAGACATCGCTTATATCGCGCAGATTTCTTGCATGAACGATATCTGACTGAGGACACGTGATAAAAGTAGTTTTTCTTTGCTTTGTGTCACTTGCTGAATGGAATCACATGCTCTTGGCCGATTATTGCTTCCAACCTTTCACCCACGTGATATATTGTTTACCGCTTGGTCGATACTGCCCACATTCTTTATTCAGATTTAATGAAAAAGGTGCTTTATAAAGGTTTAGCCTTTTAACAAGGTTTATTTTGCTTTAACAAGGTTTTTGTGCTTTAATAAGGTTTTAGTGCTTTAAGGCCAATATGCACCTTGTAACCTTTTAACATAGTACCCTTTGTTATTTACCTTTGGTCTTTAACCCTGGTTAAGGTCCTGGATCATTTTCTAATCACTCCTCGTTATTGAGAATCTTTTGGACCCCAAAAGATTGATATACTAATCTGAACAATAGATGAGAGTACGCCACCCTCTTCTTTCAACCTCCATACACTTGCCCTGCATAACTAGTGCCTTTGATCCAAAAATTTGAAGTTTGTTGACACTTTCCTTCTTGGATGCGCTTGTCCTCCTGTTAAAATTGGTTTTCCTTCACAATTCATGCAAAACTTCTGCTAAGAAGGTTATAGAAGGTAGTTGAGCTTTTCTTCCTTGATCATCGATCCAAGGTGGCTCAAACAACTATAAGATTACATCCTTTTAACAAAAAACTACATTTTTACCAATTACAGTATGTTTTTTCGACATATTGTCAAAAACAACAAAAACAAGAAAACAACTGGATGGCCTAAACTCTTGCTTCAACAGAAGAAACATATTTCACATCCTGTGAATCACCATCATGTTTTTACATCTTGTATACAAATGATTGACTAGATAACAAGCCAACAAAAACATGCCTTTACAAGGAATCAACCCTTCAGTCAAGCATGCACAAAAAGAACTTAAGGATTCTTTTTCAAAGATGAAACACTTCATGATTATCTCCCTTTTACAATCTTGGAGACCAAATCATCTTTTCCCAAGTCAATATTACATTACATGCATGTTTAAAACAAAGAAATCAACCCTTTAAGCCAATTACACATACATGTTCAAATACAAGAAAACATCTACATCCCTGTGGTCATACATATCATGCTCATGTATGTATCCCATCCTTCAACTTTCTCTTAAGCACAATGTACTTACAAAGCTAAAATTAATTTACTTTTTTCTGCAATAAAGTGAGTCTACATACTAAACTTTTTCATTCATGATCCAGGTGGATATTGGTGGCCACCCGCCAAGTCCATCTGGACCCCCATCATTGTCTCTGTCAGCATTTTCAGTTTCCTTAATTATAGCACAACTTACTATTTTTAGCAGTTTTTCGGGTCCTGAACT
>APFE031496051.1:121287-160612 GCA_000404065.3 Pinus taeda
GTGTATGCAGGTTTCGAAGTGAAGGAGGAGCTCATCTGGATCGACGAGGCTAGACTACTACAACAGCGTTGGACTACAGGTAGGATCTAAAACACTTGGTTTCTCCTATGATAATGCATGTTTAGAGAAGGATTGCTCTTAATTGTCTTGTTTGTCACTAGAAAGTCTTAGGCTTCTGGGGAGGTTGGTTTTGTCCGCAAGATTAACTCTTTCCGCATGACAAATACTTAGGCCTTTCCTCAACCATTATTGGCTCAATAATGCCCTATGCGTGTTGGCCCAATGATTTTCCTTCATAGCCCATCTTTGACATCAACTTGGACCCTATGCCTCTTATATATTTTTCAACAGAACCAACATACTAATTTTTAGAGGAAATTGAAGAAAACTATAATTGTTTACCTTTTATTCAAGATGATACTTGACTAAGGCTTCTCTAGCAACAAGGAGTTGTGTCTCCAACTCATGCATCCTTTCTAGGTTTGTATTTGCAATATGAAGTTGACTTTTCACTTCCTACAATTTGTCAGAAAGCAACTTTTTCTCTTCCTTCATGGAATTCAACTTCTCTCAAATTTTGGTGCTCTTCCTTCCATCCTCATACATTTCTCTCACCATATCCATCATGATTAACATGTCTTTGTTCATGTCTTCATCAAAGAATCTTGTGAAGGAGGAGGATTTTGAGAACTCACTTGTAGAAGTTGTCATTATCAAAATGAACACAAGAACTTCAACAAAATTCACAAGAGCTTATTCAAACAACCTTTAGCAAACAAACCTCTTGTGCTTCAAGGATTGTCTTGAGGTCCTTGGGGTAAGGAGAATTCCTTTAGCCCTTCTTCCTTCTTGTCCTCTCCCAGACTTAGTTATCAGTAGCTTTCCCTTCACCTTTGAAAAATAAAACAATTGTCAGTTTACAAATAATCAAACAACTAAATCCCTTGTACTCTTTAAACACCTTTCAAGTCAAACAAGCAATCTATTACTCTATGTCAATCAAGCAACTATGCTCTGTCAATCAAGCAGCTAGCTCTGATACCACCTGATCTAAAATGGGGGTTTAAACATCTTCTCATACTGACAAGAAACTCTCACTCCAAAGCTTAACAAATATATGATCTAGCTTATGTTGACAATTGCGGAACTAAGTACTTGAAATAGGCGTATGTCTTTGTTTATATTGTTTAAGTGCCTATTTGTTCATGCTAATATTGAAGGCAAATAGCAGTAAATGCAACAAACAGAAAAACACACATAACATCAATATAATCTAGGATTTAAACCTAAAATCATGGACTACGTCTCCTTGAGCTCTTGTCAACTTGACTTGGCTCTTTAGGATTATGGTAAAACTTCTTTTACAAGTTCCACACTCAAATCCAAAGGTTAACAACTCAACCAATGGGCTTATAATACCATCTATATCCTTGGCCTTCCTTACTCTGCAGACATATCTGAGCTTCCTTGGACTTGATTCCTTTAATTAGTGCACTGAGCTAACTTGAGCTTCTAGATGGCACTAACTCCCTCAGAATTCTTCAACTATCTCTGGAACTCCTTCTTCTATCCTCAGCACACATCAGACACCAATAACACACTTGATATTTCGATCACTTATTGCATGAAACTTCTTTGTAGCTTCTTGGCCCTTAGAAGTCTTCAGATGCTCCTGAAAATCCCTACAATGGATTCAGAAGGTCCTTTATAGTCAGCATTGACTATTGGAACATTGAGAATGAGCTCTAGTAGCTCCTACAACTACCTCCAACCTCTAGTGGCTTCTGAACTCCATAACCAATCTTCTTGGTTAGAATCCTCCATGAAGATGACTTCTTCAGCTTCTATGGGTTATTCCATTAGATTTTTAAGGTTTGTTTCACTCTCTCTGAGTTTCTCGAACTCTCGAGCTCAGCGTCTGTCTCTCTGGACTATGTTGTCTCTTTGTCTACAATGCCCTTTAAAACTACTCTGTCTCTGCTTTTATTTGGTTTATCCACCAAAATTAGCAACCACACCTAACTCCCTCTAAATTTAGCATATCCGCTAAAATTTAGCCATTACGTTAAGCTGACCATCAGGGGTAACCATTTAACATTACCACAACTTTTGGGCGCACATATGTGCGATATAACCCCGTCGGTTAGGGACATTCAGCCATAGAGATTTTGCGATCGGGTTAGTTCTAGATCATCAATCTATCATGTCCATCCAACAGCTGTCACGTCATCTATTGGCCAACTTGCCCACACAACATCTACTGTTGATTTGACCCCGCTTGATCCAGTAGACATTGTTCATATCATGCAGATTTCCTACACAAACGATATCTAGCCAAGGGCACATGATGAAAAAGAGTTTTGCTTTGCTACGTATTGCCTGCTCTTGGCCAATTACCGCTTCCTGTCTTTCACCCACGTGATATATCATTTACCACTTGGCTTATACTACCCACATGCTTTATTCAGATTTAATGAAAAAGGTGGTTTATAAAGGTTTAGCGCTTTAATAAGGTTTTTGAGTTTTAACAAGGTTTTAGCGCTTTAAGGCCAATATGCACCTTTTAACCTATTACTCTTTGATCTTTACCTTTGGTCTTTAACCCTGGTTAAGTTCCTGGATCATTTTGTGATCAGTTACAATATTGTCCAAGCTTTCTTGAAGATAGTCTTAGTAGAAGTTTGGCTGACCAAAAGCCTATACAATGAGTTATGAGGGAGTATTTATAGCAAAGGGTGGGGTGACTCTTGATATTCCCCTTTGTGACCATTCAACTACCCTCATGACTCTTTGACTACTCTATGATTGTTACATTCACTCTTGACACTTGAATTACAATTAACATGACTCAACATTACAATGCACATGTACCCATGTGAATAATGGCTTGAACAAGCCAAACTAGACACCACTCTAACTTAGACAACTATAGAAGTCCAATTGTTCGACATCCTCATCATGATCAATAGTAACATATTGGTGCCAAGATTGGTATTATCTGATAGTGTCTATGTGTTCTATTATAACATCCGTCTGGAACCTGAACCTTGCCTTCATGGCATCCTGGTACACTACTTGGGCTCCTTTGTCCAACTCATCTAAAAGCATGTGCATCATTGTCCTCATTGTGTTCAGACCAACAACATACTTGCGCATGATATCTCCTCTTATAGGCAAGTCTGGATTGGTGGTGACTCACATCAACTCGTCGAAGTACAAGTCAAGCTCCTCTTAGGCCTGCTTCTTGGTCTTCGCTTGGGTGAGAGTCACAAGTGATGGAATCACATGTGTGTGCACCACAACCTCCATGCTCATGAATACTTGTCCCTGGGAAGCTTGTATTCCAGTGATGAGTTTTGGTAGGTCCTCATAGTTCTGGATCTGGCTTCGGATACATGCTTACAACTCAACTGCATTCACCCTCATCATCTTGGGCATATGAAGTGGGGCTCCCTTGTACTTCATCGTCCATGCCTGCATTTTGTCAATTACAACATGGATGTTCTTCAAGATGCGAGCTCTTCTCACACATCGATTCTGCCATCCATGAAGATGAATGTCTACTTGATGCATGGTACTGAACGTGGAGTATAATGCTCGCATGACTGTGTCCAAGGAAAAAAATTCATCTAGTATTGCCTTCTTCAGTTCAGTTCGGGTGGACATTGTCACCAAGTCTCCTCCCTTCTTGGCCACCTAAAGTTCCTTCTCCACTAGCTCATTCTCAGCTATGAGGAAGTGAACACTAGAGCTAGTGGCTTCAGCATACACTCTAGTTGCATCGACCAAAGTAGCTGGGTCCTTGTGCACATTGATCATGATCACTTGTTCTTCAACTTGCGTAGGGGATGTTCAGTCCTTCAGAGTTCGTACTCTGTTAGGCTACACAACTCTATGCTGAGATTCATCAAAAGAGATGTTGCACATCTCTACCTCTAGATGGCTGACCTCCTTGGTCCTTCGAGACTTGCTCATCATCTGGGTGCATTGAAGTGGGCGAGTCAACCTCTCTATGGTGAGGCATCAGGTCAATACCTTCTTCCAACTCCTGCTGCTCCATGTCTTCATCCAACTATTCAAGATCCTATTCTCTATCATGAGCAAAGTCTTGCCCCTACGAGGGTTCACCTTGTTTTCCTGATGCCAGCTATTAAGAAGAATCAACTACTTGTACAGGAACTGCTTCATCTATCTGCATGTGATGTGCCCCTTGCTGAATCTGTTGTTGTTGCGCTTCCTTCTCATGTTGGCGCAACTCTTCTTCTTTTTGGAGTTGCTCCCTCGGCTCATGCAACTCATTCTCTTCTTCTTCAATTCTCTTATTATCCCTCTGCCTTCACACGATTCTCTTGTCACATTGTTGCCTCTTCTTTTGAATAGCCATAGTTTCTTGTTCTACAAGTGGATTTACTCGAAACTTGGAGATTTTTTCATCCTCCATGCAGCCAACAATCTTTCTCTTCCCTTTGTCATGCACAAGTATTCTTGGCAATGTTGTTTTTGTTACTACTGCTACTACTAGTGTTATCCGTAATGCTGCTTCACATTGTTGTGCTAATCACTCTACGACAAAATTAGCCTACTCATTGGGTCTGGAGGAATTGAAGCAGTACCTCCATGAGTCCTCCTCCACCTAATTCCATGCCCCATGGATCTAATTGAACTGAGATCTCATGTAGTGATCCTTCATAATGCAATGTGGTTCATACGTGTTGAATCTTTGGAGGTCGAATGGGTACTTCTTCATCTATTCAACTTCAACATCTGCTTGCTTGATGCTTTGGATCTCGTATAACCCAATCTCCAACTGAAGAGTGGGCCAAGGTGCATTCTTCTTCCATTGTAGCCTAGCTATTAATCCAGCTAAGATATGATACGCTACTTCCTGCATGAAAAGCACGTCCAAAGAAAACTTTGGTAGAACATGCAAAGGCTTCTCCAGACTAAACACTTTGATGAACGTGTCGTCCAGTGAGGCATACCAATCCAAAATGCCTAACAATGCCTTCATCACTTCTTCTGACATGCAGGGTGAATATTGTTCAAATATCAACCTGTACATTGGGTGAAAAGATGGTTGGATAGCCGTATGATCACTCCTCTGAAGCTGCACTAGGACAATAACTTGAAATATGTGCTCACAACAGTCTCTGTTGATGACCATGCCCACTCTAAGACCGAGAACTTATGTCAAGAACATACTGCATCTAGAATGTAGGCTGACATGTAAATCTCTACATGCATGCCTTCGGGTAACTGTCGAGCCTTCATGACTTGCACCTTTAGTTGATGAGCTAGTATGCTAGACCAGTTGCATGGTCTTCGTTCTCTAGCCAATTGGTCTAGTGCAACCACCCAACTCTGAGGGAAGGTCTCAATGCTCACTTAGCCACTCAGTTGACATGTAAATATGACCAAGTATTGGTATGCCTTAGTCATTATCTTCGTCTTATAGATCAGATTAAGGGTCATCTTGAAACGAGTTAGCTCCTTTACCCAATCCTTCATAATGTCTTTGGAGTGGCCTATGCTGTTGGGCAAGCTGAATGGAAGAGTCATGACAGTCATGGGCTCGTTCATCTGACACACCTCATCATAATCTTGTACCCAAAAGGTTGAAAGCTTCATCCCACTGACACTGGTCAAGGTCATCGTCTCGGGGTCAGTGTGAAAGACAATCTAGTGAACCATATCTACACATGGGAATGCGGGATATCTGCATGCAATCTGGTATAGGTCATACTTATGAATGTTCACATACACTTGACGAACTTCAAGTCTTCCCCAAAAGTACCTGCGAATGTTTCATTCACCTATTTTCACTTCAGTTTGATATCCTTGTCTAGATACAACTTCATATCTTCATAGATCGACATGCTAGATGACACCTATTCAACTGCTTTTCCAGCTGCAACACCATCAGTGTCCTAGGATCCTTCTCTCTTGAAATCCATTGAGATAGATGAACACTTGAAATATATGGAAACAAGAGGCATGCATGGTAAGAAATATTTCAGTGAAAACAAATAAAAATTGAGGAAGGGAACAACACATACTTGGGAAATTGATGAGAAATATTGCGCAAATTTCATTGGGAAGCTGAGTGATTGGCTGCCAGAACTACGCAAAAGCATGTCTGGGCTATCTAGGAGGTTGGACTGGCTGTTGGATCTACGAAATGCACAATCCAGTTGGGAAGTTGGCTTCTGGGATTGCACAATGCGCAATTCCAACTTGGAAAGACTGCTGGCCCAGGGACAAATTTGCACAAATGTTTGGGCCAAATAGCCACTAGCCTCCAAAAATGCGCAATTCATTCTAGGAGGCCATTGTTGGGCAAGAATTCACATATCTAGAGAGGAAGGTGAGCCTTCCTTCCCCTGATTGCACAATGCAGTCTTGGTGGGGGCACGGTGGGGGCCAGAGCCTGGGCCAAGGTTGGCCTGACTCGTCGATGGACAACTAAAAGCATGTAAGTCAATGAAATGCATGGTGACACTAAGTGATAGTAGAAGTGATAAATAGTACATGCAAAACATGAATGGAAGATTCAACAAACAGATCGACATGCATGTGGGTGAGGTCGTTCGTCTGTGCAAAGCAGTTTCATGCATGTGACAATAGTGAGATAGCAACAAATATTGAAACAGAGCTAGGAAAAGATAGAATATATGTAAACGACAGTAGACATTCAAAGAAATCAAGAAAACAACACTCACACAAGCGAATACAAAAAAAGCAATAGAAATGTTGAAAATGACAAGTTGAAGCCACCTACCCTGACTAACTAAGCTAGACGTTTCGAAGAGTCTTCGATGTGTTGTGGGATGTCATATCTCCAATATCGATGTGAATGAATGAGATTTGATGCATGGTATAAATATGTTTGGTCTCAAGACATGCTTGCCACAAATCTAGGAAAAATCAACACTTGGAGGGAAACTTCTAAAACAACTTTGCATGTAACACCCAGCTGCTAAAAACATTTCCCTAAATCATGGGATGCTTTTTGCATGTTGTCTCTTGCTATTCTGGGAAGATCAAGTCATGCATGCATGTAAGTCAAGTTTCCTCGGTCTCGGGTGGAGCTAGTCAACCAGACTGTCCATGCATGCTAGTGCTCAGCTGCTTGGGAAAAATGTGCACTCTTGGTTGTAAGTTGGGCTGACTTCCCAAGGGAATTTCACAATTTCTAGGCTGAGCAGTTGATTGCTGCCTAGATTTGTGCAAAATCCTAGGCTAAACAGCCTGCTGCTATGAAAAATTTGCACATCCTGCTATGAGGGTTGGCTCGCAAGATTGTGAAATGTTGGAGACTAATAGGCTGTTAGAGAGGATTGTACAATTCCTATAGGGAAGGCTGGTTGCCCTCCGCAAATGCACAATTTTCAAGGGGACTTTTCTCAGTTTGCAGCTGGACCAAGCCTGAGTAAGCAGTCTATGAGGGGAATGGATTGACTGTCATCGACAGGCTGCCTTTGTGTGAGGAAAACAGTGAAACTTGAGTACTTGATGAAGCAAGACAAAGTGTTGTGTAAGGTTGGCAAGGAAGGCTCCAAAACAGGATAATGCAAAATTTCGAAGGGTGTTTGTAGCAGCTATAACACTTAGTGACACACTGGTAGAAATCCAGCTCTCTGCATAGACCTTCTCTGTGAAAAACTAGCCTAACACCTCCGGAAGTATTGTTCAGTTCTTATCTCATATTTGCTTCACACTAACCTGATGTAAGATGTAGCATCTACCATACTCTTGGATGATTGACACATATTCCAAGCCAAGGAAACACAATTGTTTCGATTGGGGTTGAGGGGTATATAGGTGCACAAGTAGTATAGTCATCAGAGTCTTAGTTTCATCTCTGGTGTTGCTCCACTGCCAGCAGGCCTGGATAGTACCCCGATGGAGTCACATAGGAACATAAGGATGGATACCTTGCCAGTGAGCCTAGTCAGTAACCTAGTGGAGTTACTTGCATCACCTCCCTGTGCAAGAATCCTTCCTCTTCTTTTGCCTTATTCATTTTTCATTTTGAATGTCTTTTTTCTTCATTTTCACTATGAATAGAACTTATTCATTTAAGAGGTGGAAGATGGATCTTGACTTATTGAGATCAGAGGAGGTTGTTCCAGTAGAGAAGTAGTTTATTATATATATGATGTGCCTGTTAAGGTTTTCCCCCTCACCTTACTCTACTTGACTGAGCTAACAAGGGTTAACCCAAAAGTAATCGACTAGAGAAGGTGACACTAGTTAGTGCGTAAGCGTTTTGTTTACACCAAGGTTCACTTTGAAGAGTATGTATTTTCCTTCGACGTATCATGGACTATGAGTAACAAGTTCGTGATATAGAGGCAAGATGATAGATAACTAAGTAGCAATAGTTGTACAAACCCTCTTGTACTTTAATTAGCTCGTTTCATGAGTCACACATGGTTTCATGTGAATTAACCTACAAACAAAACAAACGAACAAACTAACAATGAAGCCAAGCAAAAGCAGAAGAAAAAATGAGAGAAAAAGAAGCAAGCAAACAAGAAAACAAAGCATGAAAGTAAACAAGAATGCAGGCAAACAACTGAAAGAAAACACTGCTCTTACTCCTACATTAATGGTGCATGGGTCTGATCACGTGAAGTGATACTTCCAATGCAGCCACCCATGCATTGGTAGACCCATGTGGGTGAAGGTTTGGTCCACGAGTAACTCAATCATGTGGACCAGCATACAAGAAAGATATAACATTGAAGACAACCACACTTTTTGTTTCAAAGTGCCCACAGGGCATAAGTGAGTGCATGTGCATGACAAATAGTTTGTGCACTTATCATGTTGCTATGTGACACTACATGCAACTTTGAAGCAAAAGCACACTCTTGACTGAAACATGCAAGAAAATGAAAGAAACAAAGATAACTTGCATCACGAATGAGTGCTTGCAATGTAAGACTCCTCCAATGCATGAGAAATGGGATTGTGCAGTTCGAGTGGAGGAAGTTTGGTCTGTGTGTGAGATGGATCTTCAATCCATATAGACGAGTGATGAGGAGCCTTGGGTGATTGAACAATTTCATGATTGGAAGTGAGACTAACCCCAAGAGAGCGAGTGCCTAACATAACCATCAAGTCAGGCTAAAGTTCCTCAATAGTCTTGGGTGTCTCAATTTCATCATCACGGAGATCATAATAAACTAGTGGATTTGAAAGATCATATGTGATATATTTGTGATCTTGATCAAAATTGGAAGAAAATGGATCACGACCTCCATGATTAGAACAACCAATGAATTCTTATGCATCATCATGATTAGATGAATCAAACAAATGGGTATATGAAAAGAAAATGAACTCATCCCATGTATTTCCAGAAAAGACAGATGAAGGATCAAGTGGGTCTTCAATGGATGAAGATACACATGCAAAATCATGGATGGTAGGTTCATCAAAGAAGCTAGGAAAGAACGGAGGGGTCTCGGATGGAAAGGAGTCATCCTTTACCGAGTGTTGATGTCCAAGCTCCCACTCATAATCTTCGTGAATGACAATGTATGTTGGTTTTGCAACACCAACTCCATCAGTGGGTTGTTCCTCATTCACAACAAGTGAAGAGTCCAGAATGGATGAACATAAGACAACATCGTCCAGAGCAACACCTGAGTGTGAAGGCAAAGGTTGAATAAAATAACACATATGATAACTCAAAGGAATCACAACCAGCTCTGCGCAAAAATTGAGTGGAGTGATTTTGTGAGGGAGTGAAGGGTGAACATATGTGTGAACATGATCCTCAACATCACTAGCTGATGGTGGAACTGTTGAATGAGAGGGCGGTGGACAGTCTGTTGAGACAGTGCCTACACCCACATGGGATTACACAGTTCCATCAACGAAGAAGGTTGAGTGAGGCTAGACATCCAACTTCCTCTTAGGATGGGCATATTTCTTAAGACAGTACTTGAACCAATCCCAGAGATAATCGAACTTCATTTAGCTCCTTGTAGCTTGAAATGCAGGTCACGAAAGCGCTGCCAAAAATCAATAATGAATTCATGCGGAGTCGTCCGTTGATAGAACAGTCTCCGGTCAAGATCATCTAGATAAAAATGATAGAACATGTCTTCAATAAGATCACAGAAGTGCTCACATGAGTGCATGGTGTCAGCCGGTAGGCTAAGAACCCAATGAAATGGAGATGTGCAAAGTGTGTATGTGAGCAGCAACCCGCTTTGTTTGTCAGTGAACTCATCTACCTCATAAATCATGGAAAGAAAGTTATGTAAGTGCTCAGGCCAAGAAATTTCACCTTCACTATCATACGTGTGAGTGGACAAGACATTGAAAAGCTTCCCCTAGATGGAGACATATTCATGATTCGAAAAACACCTTGGGGAAGAAGAATGCAAGACTCCATGAAAGATATGCAAAGGTTCAAAACTGGATGAGAGGACACTGCTTGTCATTAGGCCCTCCTTCTAGTGCTAGAAATCTTGATGGTACTAGACCCTCCAACATGTCAAGGGGATCTCCCCGGTAAGAAGTCCCAATTAGACCTTAGGCCGTTTGGTGTAGGAGTCCCAATAGTGGGTCATAAGGTAATGCCACGATGTCGCACAAAGGCAAGTAAGATAACTCTGACAGTAGGAAAGGGTGTGACTGATGTAGAGAGTCAAAGAATGTGTACAAGAGGTTCCAACACTTCAAAGGGAGGGGAAGGTGATGGTGAGTTCTAGGTTGAAAGGGATCAGTCCCAACTCGACTAGGAACACACCACACAAAGGATACACGTAGCTTTAGAGGAGCAGTCCACTCGGATGTGGTAGTCACAACATACAAGCTAAGATAACATGAACAACACTCACAGATCAGTCTGAGACAAGTGTGACGGTTGATAGAGCAAGGTTCATGAGAAAGGTTAGTCTAATGTCCGATAGAGCAATCGACACAGACAATGACAACATTAACAACATATGTAACACATTA
Organism: Pinus taeda; assembly: GCA_000404065.3. Classification (NCBI taxonomy): domain Eukaryota; kingdom Viridiplantae; phylum Streptophyta; class Pinopsida; order Pinales; family Pinaceae; genus Pinus; species Pinus taeda. The sequence goes on from APFE031496051.1 coordinate 132,268, forward strand.
ACAACAAGATTCATATAATTGCATACGAATCAGTTCATATACAAGTATATAAGTCAAATAGCATATATCATTAAGGAAATTGGAATTGTCCAACTACAATAACAACATATACATGAAAATGTGTTGGCTCTTATTAAAGAAGTGTAAGTCAAAATCATACAATACACCTTGTAACCTGTTAGCCCCAATAGTGGAACATTACCGTGACATTTTCCTACTCCTCAAAAGAGATGTACTAGCTCCGTGCAGTGGAGAAGCCAAGGTGCATTACAATACTATCCAAGCCTTCTTTAAGATAGTCTTAGTAGAAGCATGGTTGACGAAAAGCCTATACAATGAGTTATGAGGGAGGGGTGACCCTTGACATTCTCCTTTGTGACTATTCAACTACCTCATGATCCTTAACCTACTCTATAACTATTACTTCCACTCTTGAAACTTAACTTACACTTGACATGACTCAACATTACAATGCACATGTACCCATGTGAACAATGGCTTGAACAAGCCAAACTAGACACCACTTTGACTTAAACAACTATAGAAGTCCAACTGCTCTACATCCTCATGTTGATCAACAGTAACATATTTGTGCCAAGATTGGTAGCCTCTAGTGTCCACGTATTCTGCTATGACATCCGTCTGGAACTTGAACCTTACCTCCATGGCATCCAGGTACACTGCTTGGGCTCCTCTATCCAAATCATCTGAAAGAATGTGAATCATTGTCCTCAATGTGACCAAACCAGTAACATACTTGTGCATGATGTCTGCACTGATAGGCAAGTCTGGACTAGTGGTGATGCACATCAACTCATTGAAGTATGAGTCAAGGTCCTATTGAGCCCACTTCTTACTCTTTGCTTGGGTGAGAGTCCCAAGTGATGGAATCGTATGTATGTGCACCACAACCTCCATGCTCTTAAATACTTGTGCATGGGAAGTTTGTATGCCAGTGATGAGTTGTAGTAGGTCCTCATAGTTTCGGAATTGACTTTGGATATGTGCTTGCAGCTTAACCGCATTGGCCCTCATCATCTTGGGAAAATGAAGGAGGGCTCCCATGTACTTCATCATCCATGCCTACATGTTGTCAGTAACAACATGTATGTTCTTCAACATGCGAGCTCTTCTCACACATTGATGATGGCATTGGTGAAGATGAACAACTGCTTGATGCACGGTACTGAACTTGGAGTATAATGCTCACATGATTGTGTCCAAGGACAATACTTCATCTATTATTGCCTTCTTTAGTTCAGCTTGGGCAGAAATTGTCACCAAGTCTCCTCCCTACTTGGCCACCTGTAGTTCCTTCACCATTTTCTCATTCTTAGCTATGAGGAAGCAAACAGTAGAGCTAGTGGCTTTGACATACACTCTAGTTGCATCAACCAAAGCAGTTGGGTCCTTGTGCACATCGGTCATGATCATCTATTCTTCAACTTGCGTAGGTGATGTTTGGTCCTTTGGAAATGGTACTCTGTTAGGATGCACAACTCTATGTTGAGATTCATCAAAAGAGCTATTGCGCATCTCTACCTCCAGCCAACCACCAAGGATCTCACTGCCTCCTTGGTCATTCGAGACTTGCTCATCATCTGGATGCATTGAAGTGGGTGAGTCGACATCTCTGTGGTGAGGCATGAGGTCGGTATCCTGTTCCAACTCCTGCTGCTCCATGTCTGCATCCAACTATTCAAGAATCCCTTCTATCTCATGAGCAAAGGCTTGCCCCTGCGAGGGCTCACCATGTTCGCCTAATGCCAGTTGTTCATAAGAATCAACCGCTTGTATGGGCACTACTACATTTGTATGCACATGATGTGCCCCCTCCTAAATCTGATGCTACTTCGCTTCCTTCTCGTGTTGGCACGACTCTTGTTCTTTTCGGAGTTGCTCCCTTAGCTCATGAAACTCATTCTTTGATTCTTCCATTCTCTTCTTATCCCTCTACCTTCACATGATTTGCTTGTCACGTTGTTGCCTCTTCTATTGAATAGCTATAGCTGCTTTTTCTACAAGTGTTTCTGCTCAAAACTTGTAGCTTTGTTCCTCCTCCATGCAGTCAAGAATATTTCTCTTCCCTTTGTCATGCGTAGCTATGCTTGGCTCCATTTTTTCTGTTGTTGTTGCTACTACTGGTGTTATCCGTGGTGCTGCTTCACATTGTTGTACTAACCACTCTACGGTGAAGCCAACATGTTCATTGGGTCCAGAGGAATTGAAGCAATACCTCCATGATTCCTCTTCAGCCCAATGACATGCCCCATGGATCCAATTGAACTGAACTCTCATGCAGTGATCCTTCAAAATGCAATGTAGGTCATACAGATTAAAGCTTCAGATGTCAAACGATTATTTCTTCATCCGTTTAGCTCCGACATCTGCTTGGTTGATGCTCTGAATCTCGTATAACCCAATCCACAACGGAAGAGTGGGACAAAGTTCCTTCTTCTTCCATTGCAACCTAGCTAGTAATCCTGTTGAGATATGATACGCTACTTCGTGCATGACAAGCACGTCCAAAGCAAAATTTGGCAGAACATGCGGAGGCTTCTCCGCACTGAACACTCTGATGAACATGTCATTTGGTGAGGCATACCAATCCACAATGCCTAACAATGTCCTCATCGCTTCATATGACATGCAAAGTGGATCATGTTTGAATATCAACCTGTATACTAGGGTGACAAGATGGTCAGACAATCGTATGTCACTCCTCTAAAGCTGCACTTAGACAATAACTTGAAATATGTGCTCACAATAGTCTCCACCGGTGACCATGACCACTCTAAGCCCGAGAACTTATGTTGGGCAGAGACTGCATCTAAAATGTAGGTGTACATGTAAATCTCTGCATGAATGCCTTCGGGTGACTGTCGAGCCTTTGTGACTTGCTCCTTTAGTTGATGAGCTAGTATGCTAGACCAGTTACATGGTCTTCCTTCTCTAGAGAGTTGGTCCAGTGCGACCACCTAACTCTGAGGAAAGGTCTCAGTGCTCACTTGGCCACTCAGTCAACATGCGAATATGACCAAGTATTGGTATGCCTTCCTCAATATCTTCGTCTTATCGATCTGATTATGGGTCATCTTGAAACGAGCTGGCTCCTATATCCAATCCTTCAGAATCTCTCTGGAGTGGCCTCTGCTATTGGGCAAGCTGAATGGAGGAGCCATGACAGTCATGGGATCGTTCACCTGATACATCCCATTATAGTCTCGTTCCCAGAAGGTTGCAAGCTTCATCCCACTGACACTGCTCAAGGTCATTGTCTCGGGGTCAGTGTGAGAGATGATCTAGTGAATCATATCCGCACATGTGAATGCAGGGTATCTGCATGCAATTTGGTATAAGACATACTTATGAATGTTCATGTACACTTGACAGTCTTCAAGGTCTTCCCCAAAAGTGTTTGTGAATGTTTCATTCACCTCTTGCCACTTTAGTTTGATTTCCTTGTCTAGATACAACTTTGTGTCTTCATAGATTGGTATGCTAGAGGACACCTGTTCAACTGTTGTTCCAGTTGCAACACCATTAGTGTCCTAGGATCCTGCTGTCTTGGAAGCCATTGAAATAGACAAACACCTAAAATATCTAGAAAGAAGTAGCATACATGGCAAGAAATATGTTAGTGAAAACAAAGTAAATCTGGGGAAGGACACAACACATATATGGGAAATAGATGAGCAAGATTGCGCAAATTTCACTAGGAAGATGAGTGATTGGCTACCAGAACTATGTAAAAGGCAGTTTAGACTGTCTGGGAGGCTAGACTGGATGCTAGATCTACGAAATGCATAATCTAGTTGGGTAGTTGGCTACTCGGATTATGTAATGCACAATTCTAGCTGGGAAAGACTATTGGCGCAGGGACAAATTTGTGCAAATTTTTGGGCCAAGTAGCTAGTGACCTCCAGAAATACACAATTTAGTCTAGGAGGCCGTTTTTGGGTAAGAATTCACAAATATGGAGAGGAAGGTGAGCCTTCCTTCCCCAGATTGTGCAATGTAGTCTTGGTGGGGGCAGAGCTTGGGCCAAGGTTGGCCCAGCTCGCCGACGGGCAACTGAAATCAAGTAAGTCAATGAAATTCATGTTGACACTAAGTAATAACAGAAGTGATAAACAGTACATGCAAAACATGAATGGAATATTCAACAACCAGATCGACATGCATGTGGATGAGGTCGTTCATTGGTTGGGCGAACGTATGTGCAAAGCAATTTCATGCATGCGATAGCAGCAAAATTTGAAACAAAGCTAGGAAAAACTAGAATATATGTAAATGATAGCAAGATTTTAAAGAAATAAACAAAAAAATACTCACACAAGCGAATACAGAAAAAGCAACAAAAATACTGAAAAATACTAGTTAAGGCAACTTACCAATAAATAGCTGAGCCGAATATGTCAAAGAGTCTTGGATGTGTTGTGGGATGTTAGAGCTCCAAGATCAATGTGAATGAATGAGCTCTTATGCGTCGAATAAATAAGTTTGGTCTCAAGACGCGCATGCCACAAATCTAGGAAAAAGCAACACCTAGAGGCGAACTTCTAAAATAACTTTGCATGTAACCCCCCAAATGCTAAAAATAGTTCCCTAAATCATGGGATGCATTTTGCATGTTGTCTCTTGTTATTCTGGGAAGATCAAGTCATTCTTTCATGCAAGTTAAGTTTCCTCTGTCTCAGGTGGAACTAGTCAACCAGATTGTCCATGCATGCCAGTGATCAACTACTTGGGAAAAATGTGCATTCCTGACTATAAGTTGGGTTGACTGCCCAAGGGTATTGCACAATTTCTGGGTAAAGCAGCTGACTACTACCTATATTTGCACAAATCTTGGGTTGAACAACCTGTTGCTGGGAAAAATTATGCAAATTCTGCTGGGAGAATTGGCGGGGGGATTGCACAATCTTGGAGACCAGCAGGCTGTCAGAGAGGATTGAAAAGTTCCTAGAGGGAAGGCTGGTTTCCATCCAAAAATGCACAAATTTCAAGGGGAATCTGGTCAGCATGTCGTTGAACCAAGTCTGGGTAAGCAGTTGGTGAGGGGAATGATTGGCAGGTTGCCTTTGTGCGAGGAAAACATTGAAGCTTGAGTACTTGACAAAGCAAGACAAAGTGTTTCACAAGGTTGGTAGGGGAGGCTCCAAAACAATCTAAGGAAAAATTTCGAAGGGTGTTTGTAGCTGCTACAATAGTCTGATACCATTAGCATAGGAATTTCAAGGGTTAATTTCAAATTCTTCTCTGTTTTTTAAAGAAGTCATCTGAGCTTCAAATTGAGATACAAGGGTCGACTATTTAGCCGTTTAGGTTTCCATAAGGTTTATATGGTTTTTCATTTGTGACTCCATAATGTCATGAACTATAAAAACTCAGGAAGTAGTTGCATGAAGTTGAGGCTATGGTTTAGACACACAAAAAACCTTAAGAAGACATTGCTCCTTGCTTTGTTAGTGAAGGACTTGTGATAGTATTTGGGATTGAAGGGGCCAATTCCATTTGATATTCAACTTATAGGTTTTCGATCATATTTTATTTTAGATGTTCTCAAGTCTCAGATGTGCATTGGAGAGTTTCCATATGGTTTATTTTCGTTCTCTTTGTTGCTCTATGTACTGGTTTGAAACATTAAATTTTGCTCACTGAGACTTATTTATTTTGGATTATTGTTGATGAATTGAGTTGACCTTATTAAGTTTTAAAATGACTCAAATTGGAAATTTATTAGATTTATTAAGAACCCTAATTATGTCAATTAATGAAATCTCAATCAACATTAGCAAGGAAACTCTTTTTGACATTCAAATATGCTTGCAACATACAAAACAGGAGATAGAATTTTTGTAGCTTGAATCTCAGCTTGAACAAGATGAGTTACAATAGCATAAGCATCATGACACCCATCAACAACCATCAATTGGTCAAATCAACAACACTGAAATAGACTCCCATCACCAAAGAGAATATAAAGTTGAGGTTGATTCAGATTTAGTGCCTAGTACAAGAGCAAAGTTTCATGCAGACGCTGAAACTTAGCATACGCCACCCAAGCCCATCATATGACCTTGGGGACACCTTGTCAAAAACAAGCACATAAGAGGTCTTGGATATGATAAGGAACTTTCATATTCCAGATTACTCAAAGCCCATCCAGTTTCAGAGTGCTAGATTTCTTCATGGCAGTTCAACTTTAGTTGTTCTAGATTTTACTCTTCTTCCACAACAACAACACTAGATTGTTAAATTCCAACATTGTGACAGAGTTGGCCATGTGAAAGATCATTGTTTCGATCTTCATCTATGCAATCATTGTGGTCAACATACTCTTTCTTCACATAGATGCTTCAAAAACAAGAACAAATATTCATCTTGGATGGATCACTTCTTGGCAATGGGCTTCAATAACCAAGAAGATATTTCATTCATATGTCAGAATTTCTTCTAGAATATTAAAAGGTCTTGCAATTAACTTTTCTCCATCATCTCACCTTGTATATGACAGGGGGGAAGTGATGGTCATCTACAAGCTTCAAAGCTGCATCAAGCGAGCTTGAGCCACAACTTGCCATACCAAATTCAGAGTTGTACCAAAGACAAAGATGCCCCTGAGCATGCCCTCGGTTGATGATCAACCTTAAACCATCATAGGTTGAGACCTCCCTTTTTAGGTTGAGGTTCTCCCTTTTCATCTGGGGTGAGACCTCCCTTTCAAGGTTAAAGGTTTCCCTTTTCAAAACATGAGGAGCACTTCCTCTAGAAAAAGACCTCAACTTCATGCCAGATTTGGAAGAGTTCCAGGAACTGCACTAAGCGTTCTAGTGTTGGTGGTCATCCTTAAACCACCCCCCTTATACCAACATTTCATAGAGCACATTCAACCTAGTGCTGCCATGCAATTTTGCAAATTTTGTATTAGGAATCTCTTCTTGGACTCAACATACCCCTTCGGATTAAGGGGGGGAATGTTGGACACCTAATCCTGTATGGGTTGGTGTGGAATGTGAACAACCACTAGAGTCCAAGAGATCACTTGGAATATGAATCCAAGGGTCACACCATGTACTATAAATGTATATCATGTCAATAATATATGAAATCTCATGCTTATCCTTCATATTCTTCCTTCACCATATATGTGTTTAACATATATCCATTTTACATCAATTTTGGTTTTGTCTCTTGGGAGATCATCTAATTCCCAAGTTTGGTTCTTCTCTATGGAAGTAATTTCATGGTTCATTGCATCAAGCCAGTGCTTTTCTTTAACTTCTTTTTAAAAATTCGCTGGTTGAGATGAAAGAAATGTATACATATTCTGCTGGTCAAACTCATGCTCCTGCTCATATATATCTTTGATGATTCTTATTTTTTGATTGTCTTATGAAGATGTTGAATCACTGGTGGATTCACTTCTTGAAGATGTACCATTTTTAGAATGTTATGGCTCTTGTTGAACCTACAATCTTGGTGGTTGTGGAAGATAAAAACATTGATTGGAAGTTTCATAAACATGATTAGACCAAGATTTATTTTCAATTTTTTTTGCAACTCTTCTTAAAACAAACTTCTTGGTAACAATAAAGTAAATTCTATAGGCCTTTGACTATTCACTATATCTTACGAAAATACATCTTTCACTCCTATCATCAAACTTCTTTCTTAGCTTCTGAGGAACATGTGAAAATGCTACTGATCCAAAAATTCTAAATTGAGATACATTTACCTTTTTACCATCCCATGCTTCTTGAGGTACCATATCTTGGAGATTGGTTTTTGGAAATTTATTGAGAACATACACTGTTGTCAAAACTGCTTTAGCCCAATATTTATTTGACAACTTCTTCTCTAGAAGTATACATCTGGTCATTTTCATGATCGAAAGATTTTTCCTTTCCACTACTCCATTATGTTGTGGAGCATATCCTGTTGTGTTCTGAATTATGATTCCTTATTGTTGACAATTTTTTTGAAGTCATTGGAGTTGTACTCTCCTCCTCTGCCAGATCTGAGTACTTTCAAAGGATTTCCACTCTGCTTTTCTGCTTCTAATTTGAACTCTTTAAATCTTAAGAAAATATTTGATCTATTTTTTAGAAAATACACCAATATCTTCCTACTATAATCATCAATGAATGTTAGAAAATAAAGACTACCACCAATGTATTGAGTTTTCATTAGGTCATAGATATCTATATGGACTAGCTTTAAAGGCTCTTTTTCTCTAGAGGAATATGTGGGAAAGCTATCTCTTTTATGATTTTATAGAACACAAATTTCACAATTACAATCATTCATAGAGGGGAGACCAATGACGATTGAATGTTTCTAAAGTAGACTTAAACTCTTGAATGAGATGTGGCCATATCTAGAATACCATAGATGAGACTCATCTATTCTTGGTACATTGTGGACTAAATATTATGGAAACATCTTATTTTTGGTTTCTTCAACCTTGCTGTCAATCTTATATTGTGAGGTTTTTGATATATATCTAATATATATATATATATATATATTATATATTATATATATATATATAATATATATATATATATCACGTGTTCCCTTGAAATATTACATGATATCTGTCATCAATTGTCCTACACTAATAATGTAATGCTTCAAATGTGGAACATAATAAACATCAAGTGTGCATTTGTGTTTATTATGTTTAGTAAGAATATGGACAATACCTTTCCCTTCAACTTTAATACAAGAATTATCTCCAAGAGTAATTTCTGATGTTATGGAAGCATCAAGATAAGAAAGAAAAAAATTGTTACCTATCATATGATTGTTGCAACCACTTTCCAACAACCAAAGGTCCTCATTGTGAGTGTCTTAAGAAAGATGCATGAAATAAACATTATTTTAGAGGATTCTCCTTCATCGTTGGAGAGATGGACACTGCCTTTTTACTGATTTGGCTACAACTTTCTACATTCATGTTCACAATGCCCGAATTTCTTGCAGTAATAAGATTGGACATTAGATTTGATCCATGTTTTGCTTCTTTGTGTTTGGCTTTGTGGAGGTCTCCACTGCTCTGCTGGATGATGATGCTCTAATATGTCTCTTCCTTGACTTGTACCTTGCTTGTTTCATGTGCCAGAAGAGATCTAGTCAACTACTCTGCTAAGAAAGTTGTAAAAACTATGGATTCGAAAATGGTTGTTACAATCATGTCATATTTCTTGGGCAAGCTTCGAAGGATTTTTTCAAGAATGTTCTGATTTATAATGGTTTCATGAATGAGTTTAATATCATTGACTATTCTCATTATTCTAGTCATGAACTAATCCACATTTTCTGTGTGAGTCATCTTTAGGGTCTCGAATTGAGCTCTCAATGTCTCCAATTTGATTGTCTTCACTATATCATTACCTTGAAATGTAGCTTTCAAGTTTCCCAAGCTTCTTTTGTTGTGGATGCGTTAGTTATCTTGTCGAAGATAGAGTCATTGAATGAGTTTTGTATCCAATATTTAGCTATGTGATATTTCTTTCTAAGTTCAATAATTGCATTCCTATGATTGTTGGTGATGGGTGCTAGTTGTTCTTGGGTTGGCTCTACATAATTGTTCGATAGGGTATTCCAACATTCTTGGGCTCTCAAAAATGTTTTCATTCTTTGAAGACCAAAACTCGTAATTTACCAAGTCGGGGTCTGTAACAAAGCACTCGATGAAGACATTTTTAAATGTGGATGTGCATGCCTTTTTACAATCTTCTTTAAAAAAAATCCCCATTAAAAATGAAACACCCTCTTCTTTCTTTATAACAAATTCAAGTACTTCCTAAAAAAAAATCCCATTAAAAATGCAACGCCCTCTTCTTTCTTTATAACAAATTCAAGTAAGAGCTGGATTCGTGCTCTCTCTTCGTCATTCTTCCTCCCTTTCTTGTCCTTTCTCCTCTTTATTTCTATCTAACGCTCATAATTTCTTTTATTATTATTAATTTCTTATGTTTTCATCCTTTATATGCCCCTATTTTTCTGATTAAGAATCCTTAATTCTGTTTGTTTATCATAGTATTATTTTTTAGTAATTATTCTTATTTCTTTAACATCTTTCTTTTAAATTATTTATATTATTTGTTAGTCCTTCAGATATCAATTATTATTTGGTTTCTCCTCTTAACCATTCCTCTGAGTATATATAATTGTTAAGTCCTTCACTATCATTTATTTTTTACAATATTATTTAGTTAATATAACTAAAATATGCATTCACCTTTATATTTAAATAATAAGATGGAACCTCTTTTTTCATTTGATATATTATAAAAAATATTTCTAGTATCAATTCTTAACCTATAACTAGTTTTGTATAAGTTAACATAGCTATATTTTTATTTAATTGGAATAGATTAACTCCAACAAACAATATTATATAAATTGACAATATCAATAAATAATTATTAAATTTATTGAAATAAAATATTTTACATTTATTTATTCCTAAGAGCTAGGTTTTAACTAAATATATAATTTTTTAATAGACAATTCCTTACCACTAATTTTTAAATAATATTTTACTTGTCTTATTAACTAATTTACCAACATGATGCATCCATGCTATTTATTCCTACACATTGATTAATTTCTCACCTATTCCGCAGCAGTCTGCAGAGTCACAGTGTGTGAAGAGAGTCAAAATATTTTAGTTGTCATAGCCACCGTTGTGAGCAATCGCTGGAGTTGTAGTCTGTGAGTCACCTAGAAAAAGCCACAACAAAGCCATCGTTTTTTTTAAACAGTGTGAGGCCCGAAACCACTAACCCAGAAGTCACTGCGTTAATCGCACAGAACTTACGAAGTTTCAAAGGTTTAATCGAGAAAGTTGTATCCTGGCGAGGACATGCAAATTTCCGCAGCTTGTAGAGCTGCATTATGTGAACGATAAGTCACGAGAGAGTTGAATGTGAGAATTTTTTCGAGTGGGGCTAAACGACCAAATGCGAAGCCGCATTACCAACGCATACCAGAAATTCCGTAGGCGGGTCAGTCCAGGAAACTACGCGGCTGATTCATTTTGATCCATTTCCAGAGGCACTTTAGCAAAAGGTTCTTAAAAAAAGTAATCGGTCTTTATTTCAAAGAGCACACGGAGTCCACATCGTGAACAACGTTAGGAATCTGTGGCCAGACTATAAAAGAAAATTATTCCCGAAGTTAAGTTTTGAAGGTCAATGTTGGTTCAAGGTAAAGGTTTATTTGAAAACGTTTTTACTTTAAAGGGCGGCATAAAGTTTGAAAGAGTTTTTAAAAGAAAAACAGAGGTTTATTGATAAGGTAGGTGCGTTGAAGTTTAAAGGATTTAAAGTGCGATTGCTTTATTCAAGGTTTTGTTTTAAGACTCTATACATATTGGTTGGCAGAGCTTAATAAAGGGTGTTTTTTATTAAAAAATATAGAAGAGTTTATTATAAAGGAAAGATTTATAAAGAATTTTATTTTGGAAGATTTTTTACCTATTGTTTGTGAGAGGTTAATAAAGGGTATTTTTTTTTATTAAAAATATATAAAAGAGTTTTATTATAAAGAAAGATTTAATAAAAGAATTTTATTTTGCGAGATTTTTATTAAAAAATATAAAAAGAGTTGATTATAAAGGAAGATATATTAAAGAATTTTATTTTGGCAGATTTTTTTACATATTGGTTGGGAGAGCTTTAGTGTTTTTTATTAAAATAATATAAAAGAGTTTATTATAAGGGAAAGGTTTGTAAACAATTTTATTTTGGGAAGTTTTTTTTTTTTAAAGAAAATTAAAAGAATAAAAAAGGATTTTATTGGAAAGAGAGGTTAAGATTTTTCAAAGCTAAATTATTCTGTAATTTTTTTTCTTTGTTGTGTAAGAATGACAACGTTATGGGTGAAGTTTGGGCATTATGGGGGCGCATATTAAAAATTATATTTTTTTTTTTGGGAGCAATATGAAAGATAATCTCATGCAATCATAAAAATAATTATAAGGCAGAAAAAATAAAACACGGATGGGTCGCAAAAGGCCACTGAAGCAAATTAGGAAAATAAACTAAAGAAGAAATAAAGGTTGATTGATGTAGCTTTGATCTGTTACCACCTCCTATGTTAGTGGGTAAATATTGTGATCATTGGGTTATCAAGATGCAAATTTCTCTTCGAGTTATTGAGTACTAGTTTAATAACCCATATGATGAAGTATGCATTGCTTTAGCATTGGATTTTATAAGACTTAGATATTGATGGGAAGTTTTTGTCCAAGGTAGCAAAAGTTGCAACTTCGAAAGAAGCATGGAAAATCTTAGAAGAAGAATTTGGTGCAAGGGGAGTGACATGCAACAACAAGATGTGTTACAATTTGTGTAATCAACGACAAATATGAGAGTAGATCAGCAAGAGTCTAAGAAGACAACAGAGCTTGGAGAATCCCACTCAAATGTGGATGATGGTCATGAAGACCATAAAATTGAAACTCATTATGTAGATATGCATATCGATGAAGAAGATGCAACAAACATTGCAAAAAGAGAAGTTGAAGCCTTTTTATGTGAAGTAGAGAAAGACCATAGAAAAGCTCAAGGACTCCATTGTAACATGGATGGTGTAGATGATAGTGAATCCCACTGTGACAAAACACATGTCGATGATCATTGAAAAGTGATATGTGAATTGGTGAATTGAACGGCAGTTGATGGGTTTGAAATTGTATGAGCACATGCATGTTTGGATATGCCGCCATAGGGAGGATGAACATTATGGTCATGAAATTTGTGAAACAAGGATTGATCGTGGCAATATGGTAAGTGCCATGTTTGATGAAGAATTGAAGGTTGAAGTTGCCATTGTAGCAGTAAGTTATGAAGCAATTGGAACTGCTTAGGATGCCATGTGTGAACACACAATAGCTAAATTTTGCATAGGTGAAGCTATCAATAGAGTAGCAAGTAGTTTGGTGGATCTAACAATTGGAATTGTTAATGTTAAATTTGATGAAGAACGATTAATTGGTGATGAGTGGTTGCACATGATTTGAACATATTGATATCTTCTTATTTGGTGAGAAAAGCCCACTTGTATCTGGACAACAAGTGGAAGACAACTTATTTGTTGCATCAGAGGTTGGTAAAAGAGAAAAAAATGAAAATTATGATGCAATGACAGAACAAAGTAAGGTAGAGAAGGAAGAGGTAGAGAAAAAAGCTCTCACTGAAGAGCATATTGAAGATATTTTTAACATTGATTTTGAGTGTGTAGGTAAATATGATAACAGTGTAGCTAAAAGAGAATATGAAGAACATGATGTAGGAATTGACATGGATGTTTATGAAGACAAAGATAAATGCATTGAGATCATTTTTCAACAATGGAGTCAAGAATAGATAAGATTTTTCTATCAAAAAATATGACAAAAAGCAAATCGGGGATATGAAACAGAAGAAGCGCGTGAAGAACACAATTTGAAGTTGAAGAGATTTGGCAGCAATCCATGAGTGAAAGAATCTTAGGAAGCTATAGAAGAATGACTAAGATCAAATTCAAGATAAGCCAAAGAAACATTGTAGCAACAACAAGTAAAGAAATATGAAGCCTACAACAAGAACACACAACAGAGAATGAAGCAATTTGGAGGATATAGAATTTGGAAGAAGAGAAAAAGGAAAATGCAAAATTGTAAAAGTTTTGAATCACTGTAAGTCTAGCTAAGAAATAGACCAGCAGACGGGTTGTGATGATTGAGTTAAGTTCTATTGTAACCTTAGCAGGCATAGGTGAGTCATGTTTGCGCTACGCTGAGTCATACACTCGTAATTAAGGGGGAATGTTGGAAATTGTAACTACTATTGCATGGAAGAATTAGCTAAATTTGAAGAGTCAATTAATTGAGTCAAATCGAGTGACTTCCAGTTAAGTCATATTTTGGGAAAAGTCAAATTCACATTGTGTGTGAATGTGAGTTAAGTCATATTTTGGGAAAAGTCAAATTTACACTATGTTTGCATGTGAGTTAAGTCATATTTTGGGAAAATTCAAATTTAGATTGTGTGTGCATGTGAGTTAAGTCATATTTTGGGAAAAGTCAAATTTAGACTATATTTACATGTGAAATTATTTTGAACAGGTCACTCATTAAAAAATTTAAATATCCCTCACATAATTTATTGTAATCATCAAATTTAATTAATCAATAAAAAAACCACAACTCCTATTAATCAATAAAAGAACCACAACTCCTATTATTATAGGTGTCAAATTTTATGTTTTCCTATCTCTACTTTTCTAACATATGAACCACTTTAGACCTCAGATGTCGACTTTCATCATATATCTTAAATCGAAGCAGATGTGAAACCAGAAAAATAAAAATAAAAAAATAAAAATAAAATAATATAAATAAAATAATAAATAAAATATAATATAATAATAATAATCATATAATAATATAATAAAAATTAAAAAATTAAAACACAACGTTCGACAATAATGTCAAAAGCGCTTTGAGGGGGGTGATACTGGTCCAAGAATACATAATTGTCTCTGTTTAGGAACAATTTGACAGTGCATTATAGGGTCCTTGTTCGCAGCAAGTTTTCTTGGCATCCAATAGTCTTGCAAAGAAAAAAAAAAATTCGTGGGTACCTACATGATTAATTTAAAACCAAATATTGATAATGAGAGAAGCTTTGGACGATGGATTTAACTTCCAAAACATGAATATAGCATATAGCAGCAGTGAATGTCATATAAAACATAATACTTTTTTTTTTGGTCAAGTAACAATGGAACCTTCTATTGACTAAACTAGTACATTCACTACAACAGAACAGGCAATTTACGCCAAATTTAGCACCAGATTTTAGAGCATTTTTTTCTCAATTAGGATGAGCAGACTGGTGCTAAATCTGGCTCTATTGTACAATTTTTAAAGCGTCCTTTTTTGCACCAAATTTTGCATATTTTTTACGCCAAAATTTCCATCTTTTTTTGCACCAAGATTTTCATTTGGTTTTACAACAGGTTTTGCTTCTAGTTTTGTGCCCTTTTTTACATCTATTTTTGCATCATTTTTTGCTTCCTCTTTTGTGGCATTCTTTGCTCCTAGTTTCGTGTCCTAATTTGCGTCAAGTTTTACACCATCTTTGGCATCTGATTTAGTGCCTTTTTTACAGCTAGTTTGTGCCAATTTTTGCATCTGGCCTTATGCCATTTTTTGCTTCTAATTTTGTACTTATTTTTGCATCTATTTTTGAGCCAGTTTTTCTGCCTTTTTTACACCATTTTTTCCATCCAATTTTGCACCATATGTTGAATCTGATTTAGTGCCAAATTTTGCATGCATTTTTCCATCCACTTTTGCGTTTTACTTATCTCCCTTTTTGGCATCCTATTTTGCACCATATTTTGCATCTAATTTTGCATCATTTTTTGCATCCAATTTAGCATCATTTTTAACACAATTTCTTGCACCCAATTTTGCATCCTTTTGAGCATCTAAATTTGCATCCTATGTTGAACCATATGTTGCATCCACCTTTGCATCCAATTTTGTGTTTATTGTTACATTCAATTTGGAGTCATTTTTTCGTCTACTTTTGCATTTGTTTTTGCACCCAGTTTTGAATGATTTGTTGCACCTCATTTTAGATCCAATGTTGCAACTCAATTTGCATCCAAATTTGAGCCATTTTTATGCCCATTTTTGCACCATTTTTTCTTCTTTTGTGTCCAATTTTGCACCATTTTTTATGTCCAAATTTGCATCTTTTTTGGTATTTAATTTTGCATCCTTTTTGCATCCAAATTTGCATCCTTTTTTTCTGCCACATTTTGTGTCCACATTTGCATCTCATTCTGCACCTAGATTTTAGTTTGAATTTTCATCTAGTTATGCATTATTTTTTACATCCTTGGTTTCACCCTTTTTTAATCTGCATCTTGTTTTGTTTTTTTTCGTACATCCTTTTTGCACCCAATTTTGCATCATAATTTTACATCATTCTTTGCATCCTCATTTTGGTGTCCATTTTTGCATCCTTGTTTGCGCCCAATTTGGTATCCTTTCATATGCCCTATTTTGTTCCCTTCTTTGTGTTCTAGTTGTTGCACCCTTTTTCAATTTTACTTTAAAACCCTTTTTGTGTCATTGTTTGCATCTTGTTTTGATGGCTAATTTAACATCAAATTCTACTCCCAAATTTGCATCCATGGTTAAATCCACTTTTTGCTTCTTGTTTAGAGTTTTACTTTTATTTCAATTTATGACCCCCTCTATGGGTTCATTTTACTAATTTCATTTACATAGTGAAATATATTAAAGTTTCTAAATATCATTTTGCTGTAGGATTTAATGCACAATTGGATGAACATAAAGCCCTCTTAGTTTATCCTGGAAACCTAGGACAAACCAATTAAGAGAAAGGTTGTCATAAGGCTCAAGATTCTTAGTAGATCAAGATGTAGAGTATAGATTAAGAAAAAAAGAAGGGATTCTTGTGATTCCTCACATGCAGGTCTTCTTGGAGTTTTTAGTATAGTTAGGAAGCAATCCTAGCTAGCTCCAAAGCTTGGTTCTACACATAAGAGAGAGAATAAAGCAACCTTCACAACATAATATCTTGATAATCAAAACTATAAGAAACATATAAGTATTATTGAATAAATAAATATAAACCAAAATCCCCTACATTCATTAGTTAAACAGAATAAGTAAAGAATGAATAGAAACATATGGAAGGAAGAACCACTGATCTATATTAATCTAGGAGTTGGAGGAAAGTTACAACAATCAGATGTAGTTGCAGTAGTGCCTCACCCAACTCCTAACTCCAAAACTCTCCCTCTTAAGATAGATCTAAGTGTGACAATACAAGAATTCCCATCATTTTTTCAATGGCCAAGCCTCCAATATATAGGAAAGTGAAGGCTATGACGATTTCCCAAATTCCTCTGGGTGAATAATGTTTCCTCATACAAAAATGGTTTTTTCCACTTTTTAGATGCTTTTCTGCTTAGGAAAATGCTTCCCCATGCTTTATGGCTCTTTCCCGCTTTTTTATGCTTTTATTTTTTAGGAAAAAACTAAAGATGAGGATAAAGAGATCACATTAGTGTCAAATTCAAATTCTAGTTTGCTTATGTTTTAGTTTTTTTTAATATATATTTAGTTTAGTATTTTTCTATTTTCTAAAAAAATTTTCGTTTTGTTTTTTTGTTTTTGTTTTGTTTTTTGTAAGAAATTTTTTTTTTTTTTTGTTTTTATTAAAAAATGCATTTTAAACATTTCCATTCATCATAAATTTGTGATTTTATGATAGTAAGTTTAAACTATATATAAAAAATTAACTTAATGCCATGTGTTGTGTCACTGAGATGGGTATTATACATCTTCTCCTTGGTAAGTTATAGAATGTGCTTGGGTTTTCTTAATGCAATAAAACTAATTATGTTCTTCATTATATCTTGAAATGTTCATCTTGAACCTAATAAAACAACAAAGTTAAAAATGTTTTCCTTTGTCCTTTGTAGATCTTGTCCCCATTAATCTTGGTCTTAATAGATTAACTATCTTATGGTGGCCTTGAGTGGTCACTTCCATTAGTTGCATGCTTTATAGTTTTCTGTTAGTGACATTTTTTAGGCTTGATAATATGTTATTTAATTTATCAAAATGTGGTATAGTCTATATTATTGTTAAATATTAATATTAAATATGTTGGTCTTTTAGCATGGTTTAGCAAAACATTCCCAAAAGGTTATAGATTGTATTTTATAATGCAATGATTCATTGCTTGATGAAATTGTTTTGGATATTTTTTTAATGATTGATTGATTGATGAAATTGTTATGGATATTTTTTTTAGTATATTAAATTGTATGTGATAAAGTCAAAAGTCACCTCTTTTTTGGATTTCCATTCGGCAATTTCCCTTAAGGCCATCAAGTTCACCATTCAGTCCCAGGTTAAGGAAATATAGGAGTCATGAAGTGGAAATGTCCAAGCACTTAAATCTTGAGACATGTTTATTTTAGTCACATTATACTTCCTTTCTGTGTAAATTCTCGATGAAAATAGTCTCATGGAACTTGAGGGGCCTCAATAGTAAAGGAAAACAAAGACTCCTAAAAGAAAAATGGCACGCAAAGCACCCATCAATAATGTTGATATAAGAAACAAAAATATTAAGTGAGGTTCTACCTCATATAATTAGCAAATGTAGGAGGAATTTCCAAGTAGTATTGATTGATGCTTAGAGATACATGGGTGGAATGGTTATTATTTGAAATGATCAAGACATCAAGGTTACCAATATGTTTACCTCTTTTCACATTATGACAATACAATTTTAGTTAATTGACATCGAGGACTAGTACCATGTATCCAATGTCTATCACTCCAATATTGCAAATGGAAAACCTCTATTTCTCAATTCTATTTCTAGCACAAGTAATTTATACTCCCCATCTCCATGGATTATTGGGAGTGACTTAAATATTATCAAGTGTCTCGAGGAAAAGAAAGGATGAATCACAATGTTTAACAAGATATTTTGTAAGCTATACCATTAAAGCCATAAAGTAGTCTCCATTAAAGTTGTCAAGCAATGAGTCTCCAACCCACACATGTCGATCAATGAGATGTAATACATGCGTGTGTGGTGACTAACTTAATACATTTTTCTAATAACTCCACATACTTATGTATTTCACTCCGTCACTTAAATTGACAGTAGTGTGAAATTAGTAAACTAAGAGTAGACATGAAACCCTTAGGCAACAAAAATTCCCTAGATACTCAATTAGGTGCTTAAATGATGAAGTGAAAATGCAAGGGGTAAATAGGACTTCATGATTTAACCATCACAAACATGTGATCAAGTGTGAAGTAGTGTATATATTCATATAGTTTCTAAAGAGGGAGTGAATACATGACATACCATTCATTGGGCCTTATTTTTCTTTCTTTTTCTTTTTCTTATGTATAGGACTTAGGGAATAATGTTTTCATAAGTTTGGCACAACTCATATATATAAGATTTACATGAATTTTCACTTCAACTTTAGAGTTTAGACTTAGATAAATCAGTATAGTGTATCTTTAATGATTTTGCCTTTCACTTTTTGATTTTATTTCATCACAAATGACAATAGGGGAAATATTTTGCCACAAATCTATGAATGCTTAATCATAAATGTTTCATGCGAATAAAACAAATTAATGATGTTATTCTCTATGAAAATGATGGGTATTCCTAAGAAAATCTTATGCTTGTGGATGTCTCTTCTCTGGTTGAGAGGGAGTGAGGGTAGACACCATATTATCCATGTGTTATGTACTATGGCTAGGACTAACAGTCATAAGCCTAGTAAAGACACCAGTAGGAAGAATGGTGGATTAGATAAACATATGGGACCAATATTCTTTGAGAATTTGAACTTTGACTAGGACTAACCGCCATAAGTCAAGTACATTAATCCAAGATAAGAATAGTCATGAGGATTGACATTTCCTGGTGTCAAATATTATAATAGTGGATTAGGAAGTGATCATTTGAGGACATACCTGGTTAACATCCTGGTGGGGTAAGTGCCTACAAATGCAGTGGTGTCAAAATTTATGCCTCCCAACATTGTTCTCTAATCTAATGGAGAGATAAACTTTTTAGTTAAGGCCTTGCTATTTTGACAATGTTGGCTATGATGATGTAAACCATCATTGATGCTTATCAATCCAGGTCCCTTCTTATATGAATATTTCAACTTGAGAGTACTTTTTTGTATCATTATGAATACCTCCCTAGTTTAGAGGGATGGTCATCATCTTCATTATTGCCATCATCACCACCATCACCATCATCATTATTGTCATCATTCAATTATCATCATAATCATTGTTCATGCCTTCATCATCATCATCATGATTATGGACATTGTCATCAATTGTTCATAATTATAGGTATCGTAAGAAATATCATCAACCCCAAAAATGTTACGAGTGCTTGAAAAGGGTTGTTAGGAAACATGATATATGCAAGAGAAATAACAACTTTATTTTTAGAGATGATCGATGATCATGATCATCACTACCATTATCATCTTCATTATAAGTTTCATCATCCCCATCATCATAACTAATATAATTGTTATCATAATTGTTGTCATCTTCATCATGAACATCATAATCATCATTCATGCCATTATTGTTGTTGATGATGACCAAGAAGAAAATAATGATAATGATGATCAGATGATGATGACTTGGAAGACAATGACAAAGATAGTTATTACGATTATGACCATGACAACATTTAAAAATTGGGAAGAATGGCCAAGGTCATTAGCATCGTCATCATCATTGTCATTGTAACCCTGGTCGCCTTTATCATCATTGCCATTATCATAGCAATCGTAATTCATGTCATTGTCATCATTTTCATTATCATCATCGTTATAATTATTGACATTGTCATAAATTATTCATAATTTTCAAATGTCATAATAAATATCATCAATGCAAAGAATATGATGTGTGTTGGAAATGGGATGCAAAAGTGAACAAAAAAATGGGGTTAAAAATAGACATGAAATTGGATGAAGAGTGGACACAACATAAGTAGATACAAAACAAGACAAAAAAATTGACATAAAAGTGGATGAAAAAGTATATGCAATAGTTGATGCAAACTTGAACACAAAATAGGATTCAAACATGGATGAAAAAGTGGAAGAAAACATGGGAACAATAGTAGGCATAAAACTTAGCATGAATTGTGGTGAAACAAATGTGGATACAACAGTGAATGTAAAAAAAAAACACATAAACTTGAATCCAAAAAGGAAGAAAACTTGGATGCAAAAAGGGATGTAAACATGGGCCAAACATGGGTGCAATAGTGGACACAAAATTAGTTGCAAAATTGGACGAATCAAAAGTGGATGTAAAAGTAGATTCAAAATGGGATGCAAAAAACATAAATAATATTTGATGCGAACTTGGACACAAAAGAGGATGCAAATGTGGATGCAATAGTGGAAGAAAATGTGGGTTGCAATGATAGGCATAAGATATGGCACAAATCATGGCACAACAAAAGTGGATGAGAAAGTGGATTTAATAATAGACACACAAAAAATATGCAAACTTATATGCAAGAAAAGATGCTATGAGGGATGTAAAAGTGGATGCAAACATGGGTGCAGCAAGAGAAACAAAATTGGATGCAAAATATGGATGCAATGGAAGCACATGCAAAAGAAGATACAAAATGAGACGCAAAACCCAACACAAAAGTGGATGCAAAAATAGATGTGATATTTTATGCAAAAGAGGATGCAAAGATGGATGCAAAATTGGAAGCAAACGTGGGTACAACAGTAAGTACAGAACATGGCACAAATTGTATCATAACAAAAGTGGTTGTAATGATAGATGCAAAAAGAGAAGTAAATGAAGATTCAAAATAAGATGCGAAAAGGGATGTAAAAGTGGGCGTAAACATGGGTGCAACAAGGGATGTAAAATAGGATGCAAAAGTTTATGCAACGAAATTCGATGTAAAAGCGGATGCAATATGAGACACAAAACCTTATGCAAATATTGACGCAAAAGTGGATATAAAAAGGGATGCAAAAATAGATGTAAAAGTCAATGAAAACATAGATGTATATGAGGATGCAAATGTGGATGCAAATTTAGAAACAAAAAAGGGTGCAAAGGGAGGTGTCAAACTAGGTGGAAATTATGGCACAAGAAAAATGGATGCAATAGTGGGCACAATAGTAGATGAAAAAGAGGATGTAAATATGGATTCAAAACAAGATGTAAATGTCAATGCAACAAAAGTAGATGCAAAATTAGATTCAAAACTAGACACAAACCTTGATGCAAAACTTAGCACAAAGGGGATGCAAAAAATATGCAAAAAATGATGCAAAAGAGGATGCAAGAGATGATGCAAAAGTTAATGCAAGTGTAGGCACAAAAAGTGGGTGCAATAGAGGATGCAAAAGTTGGTGAAACAAAATTAGGTGCCAAACTTGATGCAAAACATGGTGCAAAGGATGGCACAAAACTTGGCATAAAACCTAACGTAAAACTTGGTGTAAAATCTGGTGCAAAACCTATTATAATACATGGTGCTAAACTTGATGTAAGACTTGGTGCAAAATTTGCATCAATTTTTGCACCATATTTGATAAATGGATAGAAATAGACCAAAAATGGGTTCTAGATGCAAAAAAGGAAGCAAAAAGGGATGCTAATCACAGGGTTTTGTTGTAGTGATTACATATGTTACAGGGTAAACTAAAAACCCTTGCGTTTACCAAAACTCGATCGAGAGGCATGTGGGTTATGGCCCAAAAAACCTATCGGAAGTGTAAATGGATTTAAGCCATTAAAACATGGAACCATTCACTTTATTGGAATAAATGGAATACATAGGAAATAAGCAGAAACCCTACCTGCAACACTTAAGGTTGGACTTCAAGCATTTTACACCTGCAACAATAAATATCATTGGGTCTGAGCTTCCGGTCCAATGCCTTCTCACTATACTCTTCAAACAACAATCTCTGATCGGCCTAATCTGTGTTGTCCATATCTGCCAACAATCCAATGGCTAATACCTTATTGCTTAATTGCAAATCAATGAATCATAATCCAACTCCTACTCCTTCCCATGATTACCAATTAGACAATTTGCGTGACATAACCACCACCATTGATATACACTTCATGGATCCAATGGTCCACGATGATTTCGGGCGGAAAAGTAGCACGAGGAAATACTGCCTGAAAAAACGGTTTCCTCTCCCCTCCTTGCTACTACATGTCACTTGATGAGTGGAATCGAAGGCCTTCCTTGAGAAACTAGTTACCACTTAGAACTCCCCCGAAATACCACTTGTAGTTTTAGAAATCACTTCCCTCACAAATTGACTTTTGTGCTCTTCCGCCATTCGAAGACAGTTGATCTATCCCATCGGAGGGTTCTCGTTCCTTTCTGCCTATGATGTTGATCTTTTGCTAGACAATGGTTTTACTCTTAAACCCCATTTTCTCTGCCAAGCTCCGTTTAACACACAAACCCTCATAAATAACAAAATTTCATTTAAACAAAGCATAACCATTGATCCTTATAGTGATTAATGGCCGATCAAACCTAAAAAATTTCCAGAATCGATCCTCAGGCTAATACAATCTGCAGACTATTACCATACAATAGGCAAACCATTTAGGCTTCCCTATCCTCCCACTTGTCTCCTGAGCCTCCTCGATCCATCCTGTCAATCCATCGATCCTTATCTTTGGCAGCTTGATAGAGACAATCCTCTAATAGTTTTCCAAGTGGTAACATCTCCCAAACATGCCGAGTGTCCCTTTCCTTATTAATCACTCCTTCATTCACCAAACGATTAGCTAACATGTTAGCTTTTCTCTTCACATGGACAAATCTTACAGTTCTTACAGTTTGCAGGTGAGTGTAGATACGATGAAAGACCTGCGATAGCCTCTAGTGTTTCGACACTTTATCCAGTGAAGTACCATTGCATATTTTCTTGGTTGCTCTAATAATCAATTCTGAATCTCTTTCAATGATGACATTGTGTGAATTTGAATCCACCAAGATTTCCAAGCATTTGTCTAAGGCCATGAGTTCTACTATGTTATTAGTGGCCTTCACCAAGTGGCCCTAAAATATCTCCTTTATTTCTCCTTTTTCGTCTCTTATAACACCCCCAA
Organism: Pinus taeda; assembly: GCA_000404065.3. NCBI lineage: Eukaryota > Viridiplantae > Streptophyta > Pinopsida > Pinales > Pinaceae > Pinus > Pinus taeda. The sequence goes on from APFE031496051.1 coordinate 156,014, forward strand.
AACTAGCTAACCCTGGATTTCCCTTAGAAGCTACATCTATGTTGACCTTTAAGAAGCCATGAGGAGGAGGCTTCCAAATATTTATATCTTCATTTGTTTGTCTCACACCTTTGACTATGCCCTATGGGCCTATAGACTGGAGACCCAAATGCAGTAGAGTACATGCATCTTGGTGTTATAGACATATTTGGGCACTGCGACCCCAATCTTATATGTCAATAAACCAAGGGATCTTTAACCCCTAAAAGTGTTGTTTCATACCCTAAAGGATCATGGTCAACTGATTACATCATTCTCCAGAAGTTCCACCTGAAAAACCACTCAGAACTGGCCAAAACTAGACCATACTGATTGCTCCACTGTCAGGGTGTGATGCATACTGACTCTTACACTAGCAAGGTGTGATGCATACTAAAGAGGCCTTCTATGGGGTGCGATGAGCGAGAATGGAAAAATGTCCGAGACAGTTTGCTAAGTGGATGCTCATGGAATCTTCTAGAAACCTCTCCTATGACACTTGCGTCTCTGAATTTGCCCAGGGATGAGTAAGAGATCTAAGAAATATTCGAGTGGAACCAAGAACAACAAGTGGAATGACACTAATAAAAAACCTAGAGATGACTCACACCCTTACAAAAATCTATAAATGGATCCCTCATTTGAGAGATCTAGAGGCTGGAATTTTGCAATTTGTAATGAAGTGATGATAGTGTCAGGTTGAGGAAGAACATTGTATTGTTGGGTGATCTTGCTTTTCATGAGGTGAAGAGGGCTTTGATGCTGGGAGGATGATGCTGGATCAAACATCTAGGTTGTAATTCTCCCTTAAATTTAATAAAGTTCTTTGAGTTTTCCTCCATACAATCGTGTATTTGTGAATGTTGTTATTTGTGAATGCCATTGTATGTTCATTGTATTTCTAATTTTGCAATGCTTATGATATAATAGATCAAGATGCTTTGATGGTTCTTTGTTACTTTGCCTCTACAGGTATTCTTTAAGCAGGATAAGTAGGAGAGGAGTTGCAATCTCTATCAAGGGGGTGAGAAATCATGCAAGGAGTCAAGTAGAAGATTCAAGTTGGTTCCTTTGCCACTCCCTTATCTATTATACATAGAGGAAATCCCAAATTTCTTTGATTGTTTGTTTCTAGGATAGCTGCCAATCCTAGAGGGCTAGCAGATCGAAAAGACACTAGTTTTCCAGGAAACAAAATGGTGACTCTATTTGTTGTTTTTGTTTATTTTATAAACTATAGATGGAGCTTGAAGTTAGCTAGATAACCTTCGAACTTCTCTTGCTCTGCAATTGCAAAGTAGTTGAATGATGAGTCAATCTCCAGTTTAGTTTATAAATTGAACATATAACTTACAAGCATCCTAGATGCCCTTTTGGTAGCTCATTAACCTTCCAAGATCATACCCCTATACTTTGCTCTTTATTGTCCATCATAGCTCAGTTTAACTCACTGAAGTCAACTTCAAATTTGAGCCAAAACCCATCTGAGTTGCGCTCCCTGGCCCATCACATTGTCTGTCACTATGAACTAGTATGCATTGCACTTCCCGACTGTAGTAGATGTGATGCATCCCTATTTCTATGAAGAACAGGTGTGATTACTGACTAATCCTATTTCTTTCCTTGAAATTTGGGGTTTTAGTCTTTGTTTTCAGCTTTGTTTAGTTGTTTTTTGCTGCTTATGAAGAGTATCTCATTGCTGAAGCCTACTTGCATTGCATTATTTAGCCTCCATTGATCAAGATTAGTAATTTTTTTTTATCCATTTGTCCATCATTTACAATCCTTTGTCGAAAAATTTCTTAAATTGATCTGTCATTTTGGTGCAAAAAGTGTCGTAACTATCATTTTGTGTCAAAAAGAGGAGTGTCGTAAAGTCTTCCTTCTCTAGATAGTCGATTGAACTTTTTATCATGTATTTAATTTGATTTATTCTTATTCAAAGCTTCGAAATAATTTTCTATTCGAAATTGAAAAGTGTCTTTCAGTCTTCCTTTCTATTTTGAAAAAGAAATTGTCGAAATGCCGCTTTGAGTGAAATGTTTCAGGTCTATACTTAGTTTTCATTTTTTGCATTCCTCACATTAAGGGAATCAAAAACAAATACGGGCATTTTCATTTGAATTTAGAATGTGTGCAAAATATGATTTAGGAAAAGTGCATTTAGTGTGTTCTTTTTGCTCTTTGTTTGAAAGAATCGTAATCTTCTTTCCTTAGTAGCTAGGATTTTCATTCCTAAAAACAAACAATGATTATTTATCATTGTAGATTGCATTTAGGAATTTTACATCTACATCACGCGGTGAACCATTAAAAGGAAAACTTCTAAGCAAGATCAAGTCTAAAATCAATTTCAATGAACTTAACAATTCTTTGGAACCTAACGCAACACATCTAGAGGTCTAGGCTAGAGATGTGTTCCGGTGTCATAAAATCTAGTAACTATCGTTTTCATCGAAGGTTGGGTGATTCCTCCTCTTTGATATGACAAGTGCTAGCATTGACTTGTGCTCCGTGTACCGTTGAGTATATATTGGGAGACCACAATAGGCTTATATCCTTTATCCATAGGAAGCCATGTCTGCCGCCCTATCGATCGCAATGTACTAAACACACATTCGGAAAGATTGACTGCTGTACATAAGTCCTTGGTTATTTCTCTTTAATTTATCGCCAAGGTGTATATTACGGTTTTGTGATTGGTTTGGTAATCCCTCTATCTAAATTTCCAGAGTAGTCACTTTCGTTCCTTTTTGAATCCATAAAAGAAAAGGTCCATCTGAGCACTTGTCACTTCAGGCTCATTAAAAATCGAAGGGGACTAGAGTCATATTTAGCTTTTTCTCGACTCTTAAAAATTGAAAAAGCAAAGTTGTGTCAAAGCATATTTAAAATTTATTCAATTCATAATAACATCATTTTCCCTTTAATTTTGAGTTGATCAAGTAATCCACAATTGTGGAAGAAAGTCAATCAAAATCCTGTCGTTCACAGAGACTAGTGAGTCAACCGTCTTTGACTCTGGAAACGAAGCCATTTTGGGCAAAACAATCTCCTTTAACTGAGTGCAATTCACTTGATTTATTTAAAACTTTTGTTTCAACATCATCAGAGACTACAGTTACTCCGATCATTTTATGGTACAACTGCCTTTACAGAAAAGTTCCGCAGTTACAAGAGGACATTAGAATTGATCCTAGTGTAATGGTAGACACTTATATACTTGAAAAAACTCCAACTAGAGATGATCCAAAGACTCAAGTCCACTTACCTGAACATCTGGAAGTTGAGTCCCAGAATTTAGAAGGTGTCACCCCTCTAGTATCTGTCACTGCAGAAGCTATACCTTCTTCGGCTCCAGAGATATTTTACATACCTAACGGTCTGCCTCTTCCACCTAGACTGATTGCTATAGAGGACATAGTAGAGGATCTTCCATCCAGTACCCCATTACATTTTGCGACCGGGATTCATCTTCATCCTTCTACTCCTGAAGTTAATTCTTTTAATCATCCTTCATCGCAAGGTCCTATCGAATCACTAGGAAATCTTTTGGATAGACTAAACATGTTTGAACAACCATCAACATCTAGGATTGTATCATCTGATACAACTACAAAGGAGCTTCCTGCTACCATTCCTACAATGTTTGTTGGCATACCATCTGTCCCAACTAGTTATCAATCACTAGTTGGTGTCTACTCAGGGACTGTTTTAACAACATTGTTTATTCCTATTTGTTCATCTGGAATCCCATTTGATATCTCTTATGTTGAAATTCAGCAAATTGTTCTTGCATGCTAGTATCAATTTGGGTATACTAGTCTTCGAAGACCGATATATCCTTTGAACACTGGATTGCCACCATATGGAGGGCAGTACGCTTTTCCATTGTTCCCTCCCAGGGAACAACCATATGAGAGTTCACAACAAAATTTAGGTCAAACTAGAATTACATCCAGTGGTTGGGTACTAATACTAACTTAACAACCAAGGGTTGTATATTCAATGCAATCGATCCAGCTTGTGTTGAATATTACCACTACGTCTGGTATTGGGATTGTGTCACAAATACAAGCGTTTCCTATTGCATGTCAACCTCAAGTCTCTCAGGTTGCAATACAACAGCCTGTTGTCTCTATGGCTCAATCACAACCTCAGGTTAGTGTTTCCATAGCTGGAATGACTCAGGCTCTAACGGGTATTATCACCCCATATCTTGGTCAATCTTCTAGTATTGGGCAATAACAAATGGTCCAACAACCATGGCTGTTACAATATCAACAACCGCAATTCAGGCAAACATACCAAGGACCTGAGCAACAAGGATTTGTAGGTAATGGACAACTGTTGAGTCTTGAAAATGTCATTCATTTCCATTACACTTTCACTATTATGTCCATTATATCACCTCCATTTCACTACTATGTCACCACATTCATCCCACTTTCATTATCATTGGACCACATTTATGTTTTTCCAATCTTTATTAATTCTAAGCCTTTTAAGTGAATTTGTGGTTAAAAATTAGGAAATAATGTGCATATGCTTATACCTAACAAATGGGTTGAGATTGTTGAC
>APFE031496051.1:163570-175154 GCA_000404065.3 Pinus taeda
ATTTTAATTCATGCAAGTGTGTTCAACCGGTTGATTGTAGATTAGTAATGCACATAGCTTTTTAATGACTAATGACATGATGGAATCATCTTGTCCTTCTGCTGATTTATTTTCTTAGTTCTAATTCCATCAATGTTTATTTCTTTCAGTTTTGTTTTGTTCATTTACTTTTCTGTAAGATAGATATTATACTACTCATGTCATTTTCAGTTACCTCCTATAGCCAGAGCGAGTCGAATGGTGAGGGATTGAAGTATGAATGCGTAATTTGATATTAGTTTATTTTTCTGCAAGTTAGTGATTAGATTACTCATGTCATTTTCAGTTAACTCCTATAGCCAGAGCGAGTCGAATGGTGAGGGATTGAAGTATGAATGCGTAGTTTGATCTTAGTTTCATTTTATACAATTTAGATATCAGATTACTCAATTTGTTTATGATTACCTCCTATAGCCAGACAAGTCGAATGGTGAGGGGTCAGAATATGAGTTGATACAATATGATTTAGTTTACTTTGCTTACAGTTTTTGAATTGCTCTAAGTTCAGTTTTCTTTTTATACAGCAGCAAGGATACTGGGTTTCATAGTCACTAGCTCACTGTTTGGTTTAATTAGAATTTAGGTACATTTTTATTTTCTCTTAATAATTGATTTCATCATTGCGAGTTTGAAAACCTTTTTGAAAACTTTGATTAGTATTTCATCTTTTGTTTGATTGAAGTAGCTGCATATTTACACTTTTGTTTAAGTACTAATTCCATCAATAACATGTTTTAAGATCTTTTGAAGTGCTAAGTTTTGGAAGTTACCACTAGGGACATAGACTTTGTCTTGAAATCTACATCCATACTTGACCTTTAAAAGTATTCTTAAGACCTTAGAATAGGATTTCCAATTGCATTAGATACTTTAGGAAACCAACAAAAACAAAACCCCAAAACAAAATAAAATCTATAAAACAACGAAGTAAGAAGAAGGTTAACTAAGCACATATGGTGCATCACACTTCATGAGTTTACAATACCCAGATTGATAATTTATGTAGAGCAATTTAAGACGTTAAATTGACTAGACATTTTTGGCGCCATTTCCGGGGAAGCGTAATTAGGAGACCTTACTTCTTACATCTGAATTTTTTTTAATAATTCTTGAGTATGCTCTCCTCCTGCACTTCATGTGATCTAGAGGATCAGAAAAAGGATTGTTAAGCAAAAAAAAGAAAAAAGAGGAAACAAAATAAACTTCATCATTTCAATTGATTCAAAAAGAAAAAAAAGGAGACAAAATAAACTTCATTCCATTTCAATTTTCACTCCACTCACTTCATTTCATGCCATCCATTTCATTTCATCAATAAAAGTTTTTTTCCCCATGATCATTTCCATTCAGATAGTTATTGCCTAACTATCTCAATTTAGCTAAGTGGTTGTTGTGCCAAGTTTCCGCATCTGGAATCAGTTTCCGCAGCCAGAAGCAGTTTCCGCAGCCACCACTCTGTTTTTCAAATTTTCAGTCAAGATGTTAGTGCAATAAGATGAAAATACAGGTATGACTAAGCATATGCTATGAAGACATGTACATGGAGCATCTACAGACATCAATAAGGAGCAATTGAGTAAGGGCTAATGGACAACAAAGACAAGGATTCTAAAGGTATGGGAATTTTTTTTTTCTTTCAAATAGCAATTAAAGGCACAATTTTGCATAGTTATTGAACCATTAAAGCTCACTATGTGCAATGATTATTTCGATAATTCCACTACCATTCCACGACCTTACTCCATAAACCATACATTTACTCCCTAAATAGTCTCATGATTATTTTTCGAGTTCAACTTATAGATGACTGCACTTCCACACTCCACTTGTATTCATGAGAAGTAACCCATGTAAATATGGCTCCTCTCCACCATACTTTGTGTAGTCATTTTATCAACGTGTAACGTCTTTCATGCATTAAAAAAAAAATCAACTCAATGGCACGACTCCTGTGGCCTTTATTGATGATATTTTCGCCCTGTAATACACTCCACAACAGTTTCACATCCACTTTGTATGGATCCCTCATGCTGCCAATAAGTCAAACCGATGCATCGCTGACCTTGCAATATGATTTCCATGGCTTCAACATGTCAATTGTTCCCAATCCAACGACTTCAATTCAACATTACAAACCCCATGTGTAGTCTCTCGACTGTGGTTTTGTTCAACGATTCCCCACTTTTTTATGAAATGGCTTCACGATTCTTCAAATAGTGCATTCTTCATTAGTGTGCCTTTGCTGTGGTTGGATTGGAAATTTCTGTAGCTGCCCTCCCTCTTCAATGAATGCCTCTAAATCAGCAACTACGTTCATCTCAAAGAATTTCATTATTCATATACCAATTGTGAGGGCAAGTGATCGGGTGCCTTGTGAGACTGTTGCGGAGATAAAGCCTGCTCCTGCTCATCCTGACCTTCTCCTTCTGACTCACCAAATGGTCTCCCACATAGATTTCCAATAAGGATCAATAGTGTGCAAACTACCACTGTCAAACAAAGGCGTATTGTCTTACCACTAATTCCAAACTTTTACAGGCCGAATGCAGAACAGTGAAACTCAGAAAAACGTAAAACACTAGAAAACGTCAAATTTCAAATGTTCGATTTTCCCAAACGAAGGCGAATTTGAAGAAAAGAAAACATGGTTTTTTTCTCCAATTGGGTCAATTAGATAACCCAGAAACCGTTTGAAGAGATTCATGGCAGTTTGGGAGAAATTTGTGGTTCTTTGGAGCACATTTTTGACTGCCGTGTGAAAAAAACGGAATTTTCAATTAAATGAGCAGACAATGATTTAATTCGGCTCTGTGCTGGCACCTACTCTACCTCTACCATGTCTTCCACCCTTTTCCACCACGTCTTTTGCCCTTATGCCACCCATTTATAATTCATCCAACACCTGTTTAACAAACAATCTGAATTGAATACGACTCTGTCTAACTCCATTTCGTGAACCAATTACATACGGCAGTTGTGTTTATTGATTTGGTGGAGGGTTAATGGGTTCAAGTATAGCTACATCTCTTGTTCTCAGTAATATTCCAGTCGTTCTGAAGGAGGTAAACGCTGGTTTTCTTCAGCAAGGTATCAATAGAATTTCAGCAAACCTGAAGAGTCGTGTAAAGAAAGGAAGCATGACATAAGAAAAATTTGAGAATACTATGTCTCTGATCACGGGAGTAGTAGATTATGCAGAATTCAGGAATGTCGATATGGTGATAGAGGCTGTAATAGAGAAAATTTCCTTGAAGCAAGAAATATTTAGTGACCTGGAAAATATTTGTCCTGCACACTGCATCTTTGCCTCTAATACGTCTACGATTGATTTCAATCTCATTGGTGCAAAAGCACATGTTCAAGATCGTATAGTAGGGGCACATCTTTTCAGTCCTGTGCATGTGATACCACTCCTTGAAATTCTTCGAACAGAGAAAACTTCACCTTAGATTATTGTTGACCTTATAAATGTTGGAAAGAATATAAAGAAAGTCCCTATAGTGGTGGGAAATTGCACCGGCTTTGCTGTCAATCGAATGTTCTTTCCATACACTCAATCGGCTCATATGTTGGCAATTCTTGGTGTAGATATTTATAGAATAGAAAAAGTCATCACAAGTTTTGGAATGCCAATGGGACCATTCATATTGCAAGATCTTGTTGGATATGAAGTATCTATTGAGGTTGGCAAGCAATTTGTTACAACCTTTGGAGATCGAACCTTCAAAACACCACTAATTCAGTTAACATTACATAGCAGTGTTGTCTATGTTTGCTTCGTGGCTTCTTGCATATGCAATGCTTTTCCTGAAATCTTGAAGTCTAAGAGTGGCAAGTTTTTAACTTTTTTTCAGTTTGACCTTTTATTTTTTGCTTGATAGTTGAAATATTCATTTGTATTAAAAATAAAAGATAGAAATAAAATGATGGGGCTCATGGGAGAGCTAAATCAGTTGAACACACTTGGACTTGAACTTTCTTTAGCTAGATAAAAGGGGCAGTCAGGGATATGTGTCTAATGGTTGACTGTTTCAGCCACTTTCTGCAGCTGATTCAACTTTCCGCAGCTGATTCAATTTTCTGCAGCTGATTCAAGTTTCCGCAGCTGTTTTGTTAAACTCTAGGTTGCAGGTGTCATCAAGAAAAACAAGCCACATGGGTCATTGGGGGAATGTTAGTATATGGATGGTGTCCTATTCATTTGATCAAATTTGATGAAAAAACCCCGGTTAAAGGGAAGTCAAATTATGTGTTATCATTAAGTCGCCACACTGAGTCACCACACTAAGTCGCCACACTAAGTCGCTGCATGTCAAGAAAAAATAATAATTTTGTATCAATAAAATTAATAAGTTATTTGCTCACTTTTCTGAAGGTATTGATTAATTTTGCTCACTTTTCAAGATTTTTGCTACAGAAACCGTGCACATTCTGGAGTTGAACTTCAAGTCCGCAGACTGAAAAAAAAAATCTTGTTGTTCAAATCAGCCTAACTTTTTCATACGAAATCAGATTTTGATGATTTAAGTACCATTGGAAAGATCTCAATAAGATCTACACAATGAGAAATCCATCATTAGAGTTTGAAATGGAAAATAATGAAACAAATTGTTGAAAAGATGCAACATTCAACTTGGGGCACCAATTCCAAAGAAGGTGTAAATTCTTTTGATTTTTCTTTGGAGAACTTGTTTCATTAATACAAATTCTTAGTTTTGTGTGTAGATATCATAACTAGAGATATTGATCACCTCTCTCCTTTGATAATCTTACATTCCATTGCAGAAGAAGTATTAGTTTTTTTTGCAGGTTCCAAGAGGAAGGACAAATGACTACAAGAGAATGGTGTCTCTTTAAGAGACCAATTTGTTTCATAAGAGGATGATCAGCAACAAAGAGGAAATATGTTGATGCAAAATCATATCCAAACACTTGAAAAACTTTCAGATATTATTGTCTCCATCACATCCACCCATCACATCCATACCTCATAATAAACCATTCATCTCATTTTCCTTCATATTTTCCATTTACATTGACATTCACTTTCCATCTTTTTTTGTCCATTCATAACCCACAATTAAAAGAAAGAGGCTCATTTTCATGCTTATTGTCCATTGCCATTTCTACTCTCCATTGCCATCTTCCATTTTCATCTTTCATTTCCTATCATTTTCATTCCGCAAATAAGCCCTGCTTCAATGCAAATTATTGAGTCCGTAGTCCTTTGAGTCTAAGTTCTTTGTAAAAACACCTTGAGGCTTGCATGCCTTAATGGCAAGTCCTCATGTTGACAAACAATGGGAATACATTAATGTCTCTTGTTCATCAGATCTTCTAGGTGACTCGACATCGACAAATTCATTTGTACCTAGCAAGATGTGTTTAGCATCTTGACTCTCGTTGTCATCAATGGTGAGAGTTCTTGTGTTGACTAGTGGCATCCATTAATGGCCACTAAGCCAACAATTTCCTACTATGTTCGACATCAGAACATCTTTTCACATAGTAGGAATGTGTCAATGATTTTTGAAGACATGAAGACTATTATTTTCAGCATTTTGGAGTAGATTCAGCAAGTTTTAGTAGAAGCAATAAAAATTCATCTTATCTCTTTATCCATGACTTCTCTTGTTCAGCCACTTGAAGAAGAATATGATCAGAATTTTTCAGCCACCACACATATAACTCATCCATTCCAAAGGGTAAATGGAGGTACATCATTTTCTAACTTTTGACCATAGAATTCCATAAAAAGCTAGAATGATAATTGTTGAAAAACATTTCTCTTCCTCATTTCATAAAATTGCCAATACCATCAGTTGGGGGGGGGGAATACATTCATATTCATATCTTTCCATGTCGATATCATATTCAGGAGCCCACATACTTCCAACATATATTAATTATTACATTGCTATTATGAGCATACAGTGGTTTTTGAAAAAGTGTTTAAAGGATAAATTGGATACAAACAAAATCATGGTTGTCACACAAGAACCAACCATCATGCAATCCAATAAAGATATACTTTGCAACAATAATCAAAATATCATTATGCAAAGTTCAAAGATCAAAATAGAATGCAACAACAAAAATGGTTGTAACACAAGAACCAACCATGTTGCAATTCAAGTAAAACACTTTGCATAAATATGAAGTTATCAAATGATATCATGCAAAGTTAAGCCAAAGCTCAAGGATCAAAAGAGTTAATGTAATATATATTGCATGAGGACATGCAATAGCTTCAGTTGGGGGGTATGTTGAGTCTTGAAAATTTCATTCATTTACATTACACTTTCACTATTATGTCCATTATATCACCTCCATTTCACTACTATGTCACCACATTCATCCCACTTTCATTATCATTGGGACACATTTATGTTTTTCCAATCTTTATTAATTATAATCATTTTAAGTGAATTTGTGGTTAAAAATTAGGAAGTAATGTGCATATGCTTATACCTAACAAATGGGTTGATATTGTTGACATGTGTAGGTTGAAAGAAAGCTTCTAGAAGACCCTTATGTGGCACTCTAAGGCCAAATTCGAATTTGAGTGGAAAGAATCATGGGATCATGAGGATATGTGTCACATCCCCTAATTGTATTGTAACTCTAAAAAGACATGTGTCTTATCAGTTCCTATTTTGATTAGGACTCTAGAGGTAGAGGGAGAGATTCATGGACTCTCATTAATGATATGGCTTCTCATCTTTTTGTATAAATAGGAGATTTCTCTCCTTCATTAGTTAGTTCTTAAGCTTAGCTTATGAGAGTTAGTTGTTTTTCCTTGATGGCTTTTGAAAGCTTTGGAGAGCTTTGTTTTTGTAATTTTGAAGAATTTGAATAAAGCTTTGATGTTCTCAACATGGAAGGAGATGTGAAGTAGATGTCATGGAGCATATTAGAATGTAAGGTAGAGTAGATTTCATTTTGTAAATTTTGCTTTGATTTCATTATGTCATTTGATTGCTTTCAAGTTTGATAGATTAGATTTTTCATTCATGCAATTTTAATTCATGCAAGTTTGTTCAACCGGCTGATTGTAGATTAGTAACGCACATAGCTTTTTAATGACTAATGACATGATGGAATTATCTTGTCCTTCTGCTGATTTATTTTCTTAGTTCTAATTCCAGCACTGTTTATTTCTTCAAGTTTTTTTTTGTTCATTTACTTTTTTGCAAGATAGATATTAGACTACTCATGTCATTTTCAGTTACCTCCTATAGCCAGAGTGAGTTGAATGGTAAGGGATTGAAGTATGAATGCGTAGTTTGATATTAGTTTATTTTTCTGCAAGTTAGTGATTAGAATACTCATGTCATTTTCAGTTACCTCCTATAGCCAGAGCGAGTCGAATGGTGAGGGATTGAAGTATGAATGCGTAGTTTGATCTTAGTTTCATTTTATGCAATTTAGATATCAGATTACTCAATTTGTTTATGATTACCTCCTATAGCCAGAGCGAGTCGAATGGTGAGGGGTCAGAATATGATTTCATGTAATATGATTTAGTTTACTTTGCTTACAGTTTTTGAATTGCTTTAAGTTTAGTTTTATTTTTATACAGCAGCAAGGATACTGGGTTTCATAGTCATTAGCTCATTGTTTGGTTTAATTAGAATTTAGGTACATTTTTATTTTCTCTTAGTAATTGATTTCATCATTGCAAGTTTGAAAACCTTTTTGAAAACTTTGATCATTATTTCATCTTTTGTTTGATTGAAGTAGCTGCATATTTAAACTTTTGTTTAAGTACTAATTTCATCAATAACATGTTTTAAGATCTTTTGAAGTGCTAAGTTTTGGAAGTTACCACTAGGGACATAGACTTTGTCTTGAAATCTACATCCATACTTGACCTTTAAAAGTATTCTTAAGACCTTAGAATAGGATTTCCATTTGCATTAGATACTTTAAGAAACGAACAAAAACAAAACCCCAAAATAAAATAAAATATATAAAACAACGAAGTAAGAAAAAGGTTAACTAAGCACATATGGGGCATCACACTTCATCAGTTTACGATACCCGGATTGATAATTTATGTAGAGCAATTTAAGACGTTAATTGACTATATATATATATATATATATATATATATATATATATATTGTACAAAAGTGCACAGATATGGAATATGGTTTCTATGTATGTACATAGCTATGAAAGCACATATATAGAATTCGACTTTCATATATTCACTTACATTTGTATGACTTCTATATATGCACACTTACATATCTATGTTCATATACATAAGGCATGCATATATAGAAGATGTGTTAGGAAAACACCTCACAAAAAAATAGAAATGATATATCAATGCCTTAGAATTCAACATCTTTGAGGGGGAAACCTCCTTTACATTACACAAATGAACAATTCTTGGATGATACAAATGACTAAACCTTTCTTCTGTATATAGGAGTCTAAGGGGTCACAATATAATCAAGGCGACATAACAATAATAACATAAGGGCACAAAAATAACAATAGTGTGTTTCTATGGGGCATACTAATAACAATATGGGGACAATAGGGGCACAATAATAACAATAAGGGATACAAGGACAATAGTAATGGGGGAATCACTAGTAGTATAGGGACCCCATATGCCCCTCTCCTTCCAAAAAGTGTTGTCATCAATGCTTGAGTAGTTTTGGATGCTTCTATATAAAATTCTCATCCTCAAATGTGGAATCTTCAGTAGATAATTTCTTCCACTCGACGATATACTCTGAAATGGATCGATTTCATAGTTGTTGAGTTTTTTTTTTCTGTGACTACTTCCGGTTCCAATATGATCTTTCCATCCTCGTCAAGTTATGGTAATATTGTTTGAACTGGGAGCTTGTCACCTATAACCTTATTTAAACATGAAACATGGAAACCTGGGTACACTCGGGAAGCTGAAGGAAGCTCCAATTTGTATGCCATAGTACCAATCTTTTGCAACACTTGTACAGACCATAATACTTTGGTGGTAATTTATTATCCTTCTTAGCTTGCTTGAGGGACATTTTTTTATATGGTTGTAGTTGTAGGAATACCTAGTCACCTACATCAAAACTTCTTTCATTGCGATGTTGATCTGCCTATTGTTTCTTTCTATTCTGAGCGAATGTGAGGTTATCCTTTCAGAGTTGTAGAACTTGTTGTTGATGATCAATGTTATGTTCCACTACTTGAACATTAGAATTTTCTCTTAAATATGATGTGATAGATGGTGGATGATATCCATAAAGTGCCATAAATGGGGTCATTTTTGCTGCAGTATGGAAGGAAGTGTTATACCACCATTCAGCCAAAGGCAACCATTTGAGACATTATGTCTGTTTATCAGATACAAAGCAATGAAGATGTTCTTCCAAATATTTGTTTACTATCTCAGTTTGCCCATCAGATTGAGGATGATAAGATGAGCTATGAGCTAACTGTGTACCGAGACAAGAAAATAATTTTGTCCAAAAATTTCCAGTGAAAATGGGATCTTTGTCTATTACAATAATCTTTGGGTTTCCATGTAGCTTTTGAATTTTTTCCATAAATGCAGTAGAAACTGTACCGGATTTAAATGGATGTGATAATCCACAAAAGTGTGCATACTTGGTAAGTCTGTCAACTACCACCATGATGACACTCTTTCCTTCGGACTTGGGTAAACCTGTGATAAAATCCATTGAAACCTCCTCTGTTGGCTTGGAATGGATAAAGGTTGTAATACACCCAGGGTCTTAATTGTTTCAAATTTGTTTTGTTGGGAAACCAAACATTCTGCCACAAAATTTTGAATATTCGATTTAAGGTCATCCCAAAAAAATTTCTTCTTAACCATGTGGTAAGTTTTTAAAAATCTTGAGTGCCCTCCTAAGGGAGAAGTGTGAAATTCCATAAGAATCTTTTGTTTGAATTGGGAATTCTTACATAGGTATAAGTGATCTTTGTACCATAACGAATCATTTTTCCAGCTAAATGTATCAGATGTACTAGGATCTTGTTGTAACTTTCAAATGAGTGCCCACACTTCTTCACCATTCTTCCATTCCTCCCTTGCTTTGTTTATCCAATCTGGTTGGATAATAGAAATGGCGCACAATAATGCTTCCACGTCCTCATCCTTTCTTGAGAGTGCATCTGCCATAACATTTTGCTTCCCTGTTTTGTAGATGATTTCAAAGTCATAACCCAACATCTTTGCTACCCATTTTTGTTGCTCTTCAAAGTATAATCTTTGTTATAAAAAGAATTTAAGACTATCATGATCCACTTTGACCTTGAAGTGTCTTCCCATTAGGTAGGGTCACCATCTCTTAAGTTCATGTAGTATTGCCAACATTTCCTTCCCATAAATAGCTTTGTGTAAATAATTACCCTTGATTGGACGACTTTCGAAAGCAATGGTTCTTTCACCTTGCATTGAAACAACACCAATTCCATTTCCTGAAGCATGACATTCCACAATAAAGGTTCTTATGAAGTCCAGCGTAACTAAGACCGCTGCTTGGCACATTGTGTCTTTAAGATGTTTAAAGGCCTTTGTGTCTTCTGGAATCCATGAAAATGCATCTTTATTCAATAATGTTGTTAGAGATGTTACTATTCTCCCATATTCTTAACAAACTTGCGATATTACCTTGTCAACCCAAGAAATCCTCATAGATGCTTTATGGATGTTGAGATTTTCCATTCCTTAATGGCTTTAATTTTGCTAGGGTCTACCTTAACACCTTCATGAGATATAATATGACCCAGATATTCCACCTCTTGTACTCCAAAGAAACATTTGGAGATTTTTGCATCTGATTGTTTCTCCTCCAATAGTTTGAGCACCCTATCAACATGTTCAACATGATCCTTGCAAGACTTGTTGTAGATTAGTATATCATCAAAAAATACTAACACAAATTTTCTAAGGGTGGGTTTGAAAATGGAATTCATCAAAACTTAAAATGTAGAAGGTCCATTGGTAAGGCCAAAAGGCATGACCAAAAGTTCATAATGACCCTCATGAGTTCTAAATGTTGTTTTTAGAATGTCTTGAGTCTTCAATCTAATTTGATGATATCTTGAACGAAAATCCAATCTGGTGAGGTAAATTGATCCATGCAATCAATCCAATAATACATCAATGACAGGAATGTGAAATTTATCTTTAATAGTGAGTTTGTTGAGATTCCTATAATTCAGACACATGCACCATGATCCATCCTTCTTGTGCACCAATAATACTAGAGCAATGAAATAATTTTGACTAGGTTGAATTATACCAGCCTCTAACATTTCTGCAACCATACGTTCAATTTCACTCTTTTGGGCATAGGGATATCTGTACGGCCTGATGTTTGGAGGAACACTTCCTGGAATCAAATGAATAGCATGATCATGATCACGAATAGGTTGGAGACCTTTGGGAGTTTCAAATACCTTGGAATGATTGTTCAAGACTTTTTGGAGATCTGGAGAAATAGATGATTTCGATGTGGGAACTTTTAGCGAACATAATTGTGTAATTACACCTTGTTGTTCCTTC
>APFE031496051.1:176213-202223 GCA_000404065.3 Pinus taeda
GCCATCAAACTTCCTCATATCAATTTTTGGAACATGGTGGGTCTTCAATCCAACATTAGAGTCTATGAAATCATGATTAACATTTCTTTTATTCTCATCATGAGTTTCCTTTACTACCATTTCACTATGAGTGACCCTTTATTGTAGAAACTTATTCAAATTTATCTTCAATTCTTTCATATTACCATCCATGTCATTCATCTTGGCATCCATGTCATTCATCTTAGCCTCCATGACATCCATCTTAGCTTCCACGCCATCCATATTGACTTGCATGCCATTCATATTAGCTTTCACGCCATCCATATTAACTTGCATGCCATTCATATTAGCTTCCATGCCATTCATCTTGGCTTCATTTACCTTTAGTGAGAGTGAAATTGTTTGACTTGTCTTGTAATTTTGATTATTCATGTTGCATTTCTTCCTCTTCTTCACGAGTCATGCTAGAGCTTTCAGGTTGCTTACTAGGTGTTTCCATTTTCTTTATTTGGGTCATTAATTAATGCTAACAACTATTTGCTATTCCCTTTGAATTCCTTCAAAATAACTTTTCAAACCAATCTTATGCAAAATTAAAAAAAAAAAGCTACACACATTTTTTTCACTTTGTAAGAGCTCGATATTGAATCTGTTGTATCTTTGCACCTACGAATCTCAATTATCTGAAATATCATGTTGCGTTATCCCTTTGAGTCCTCTTTCTAACCCAAAAAGTCTGATCAATATTGGATTCTCCAAGGAAGAGTTATGCCAAATCTCCCACGATGACCTGATTATAGACTAGTTCAGTGGAGTGAACTTCTACGACGTGCCATGTGTCACTGTTTTGACCTTAGTACCTAAAAATAATACAAAAAAAACTACAGGCTGTCCTCTTTCTGAAACATTTTACGAAATTTCAATCTGATGCCCAAAACAAAAGTTATGACGATTTTCCCCAAGTTACCTGTCTGGAATGTAATTCGGGAGTCTGCAAAAACCCTAACTTCCTCAAATCATATATCCACCAATACAATGAGACAAGCTCTGAAATTTGGACCCAATGTTCAGAATGATTTTGGCTCGAATGATTTTTTTTTGTAGCTTTTGAAACATGGAAGAAACGAAATTATAGCAAAAATCCCACGATGACCTATTTGGAGCAGTGAAATCCTAGAATCCAAAGTTTTGATACCAAATGTTAGGAAACCATCTCACAAAAAAAATAGAAAAGATAGATCAACGACTTAGAATTCAGCCTCTTCAAGGGGTAACCTATTTTACATTGAACAAATGAATCATTATTGACTCGTTCTTGCTAGTTTTACTTTATCTCTTTTTCGGACTCATTAAATAAACAAAAAAGGAACCCCCCTGGAGTCATCTTTGAGCTCTTTTCTAACTCTCAAAAACTGAAAAGATTGTCAAGTACTTGTCATTTTGAACTCGTTAAAGTAAATGAATAGATGTCACGTCAGGATGCGTTTACCCCTTTTTCTGGCTAAGATTGACTATTTACGAAAAAGGTACACCTTGATCGACATGGTCAATAGGTTCTCTCAGATATTTTTTTCTACCTTTTCATATTCGAGAGACAAATTACGAAAAGGGACATAATGTAGTTTTATTTTCCATATCATTTTTAAACTCTCTAAATATGAAAAAGATACCAAGTTATTCTTACGTTGGAATCATTAAAATTTTACGATGAAAAACTCGTGACCGTGATGAGACTGAGATTCTCCTTCCTCGGGCTCGTAAAACTTACTAGGATGGATTCATTCAACGAATAAACTTACATGACAGGCATATGCTATCCCATTAAAACTTGTGATAAAAATAATTGGGGTACTCGCTAGAAATAGCGGGGGGTAAAATGAAGATGAAACATCCTTTGTATAGTTAGCATGTCACTCTTGAACATGACACTCTTCTACTCTTGTGTTGGGTTTGGTATATCCTCACTCAGTCACTTGTCCTCTTGGGTTTGGGTAATCCATTTTTCCTCTCATTTGACTATTCCATATTGTCATCATGACCTTTACTCCTATGTCGAGCCAGATGCTGCCACACTCCAGAGTCGTGTCACCAGTGTTCAAGAGAAGTCCAATCTATAATTATTTACCTATAAACTGTTTGAGTCATTGTTACATCCTTGAAAATTATTCCACTTTATTCCTTGTTTCATGTGGATGATGGGGGATTTATGATTGCCCTCCTTCAATGGGTCACTTCCTATCAAATTCATGTCACTATCCAAGAAGATGAGTTAGAAACTCCCTTTGAGTACCTTAGAGTTGGCATGCCCTAATGGTCGGTTCTTCGCATCTGATGACAGGTCTTCATCATTCGCTTTCGATTAAGTGATTCCACGAGTGTTCGACTTTAGCTTCATTAACACATTCAAGGATTGTATTGTTGTAACTTGAGAGCCATTGTCATTATTGGTGGTTTCTCTCGTACCTGTTAATGGACCACATCATTACCTAGTAATCAAGTGGTTTTCTAGCATGTTTGACTTCAACACATTTATTTGCATGTTAGGATTCGTACATAGGTCGGGTTGGGATCAGAGTGAAAGACCCTGAGCCTTGTCTGTTATGACTCGGGTTGGATGGAGTTATATGTCATTCATGATTGTACACATGTTTCTACTATACTAATGGTTGTGACCATATTGTGGGACTTTATATTGATGATGATCCTTGTTATCTGGATGGTTGCGCCCATAACATGGATCTTTTCATATAGTCTTCATCATCCAGATGGTTGCGTCCATGCCATGGATTCATGTCTTGATCTCAGATATGTATATGTATATGTGTCCTTGATTTACAGGTCTCTTTACAATGCATTTCCTCATCCTTCCAAGAGCTCATAAAGCATCTCAACCATCATTCCTCATTCTACCTTCATTCTTTAGGGGGCATTTGTTACATAGTATTTTGCCACGCCTCCTATAATGCCTTGTGACATACCCCGAAGTGCTCGAAACATGATCATTATATAGTATACTCATCCATGTATACAACTTACATTCCTCCTCAAACTTTGATTAGAAAATACCTTGATATTTCACTCTTATAAGGCTTAAAATAATGATGATAGACTATTTCACTGTACTTGACCAATGATGGCATCACTCTGTTCCCTTGCATACCCGTGATGATCCCATAAACATAATTTCCCAAAGAGAATGAGAAGCTTCATGATCTAGAAGCTTCCAGAGTGGCGAGATGGAGGTTGTTTCATAGAGATGAGGTTGAATCCTCCCAACTTGACCTCTTTGTCTTATACGTATGAGCCACTTCCTTGAGATGAGGGCCTAATCCTATCTTTGGAGAAGTCCTAACTCCCTTTCCCAACCTATAAATTCATCCTCTCCTATTCCCAAATTGTTGGTCTATGTCTATTTGCACCCTTATGATAAGCCTGTACCTAGAGGCTATTCATTGGACTTGGAGAAGGAGTTCCTGGAGATTTCTTGGCTTGGACTTGGATTACCACTCAAGGAGAGCCTTTCAATGTCAAGGCTTTGGTTGTAAGCTTCCCTTTATTTCTTAATAATATATAACTGTTGGTTCATCTTCCCAAAATATATATGTTCATGTGTTATTTAGCTTGACATTCCTTGATCAGTTAAGTAGGTTGTTATTGGATTTGTTATTGGTTTTGGCATACGTTGGTCATTGGGTAAGAGGGATCATCTCTATCCATAGAGAGGATTAACCTTGTCAACACCATCCCTCACTGAGGTTATGCTACTATTACAAATCATGCTCCATCCATCATCTTGTGTTGTTGATGTAAATGTGATTCATGAGAAATTTACTTGGTATGGATTGGTCATGTAATTTGAAGATGATAATGAGTGCCACCCATTTTTTTGTTTATTTCCAAACTTGTTAGCCAATACATTTTCTGTTCTGATGTTGAAGGATTTGGAAACCCATGAGACTAATGGAGTTATATTTCTCATATCCAATCTAATCTAAGATCGATTCCAACTTATATGTTCTTAACTGATTTGATTTTGGAGGAGAAATTAGATGATGATGGATGAGTCCCCAAGAACCACCAATATGGAATTTTTAATGTAATTTTCAAGATTAATATCCTATAATAGAGAATAATAAAGGCCATACATTTTATAAATTTATTTTCACTTAAAAAAAAAAAAAAACTTTCTATAATTATATTATTTAAGGGATGGTAAGGGGATAATATTTGGCCACAATGGAGATAATGTACTTTGAAATGATTATGGAGTAGGGGATACATCTGATAACCATGTAGAAGCTTTAATATTGTGGGAAGGATTCATGATTAACAATAGTTTAGGATTCGATAAGATTACAAATCTAGGAAATTCAATTGGAGTTTGTTGATATCTATCATGTTATTCATGGGATAAATTCCAGATTCTTGGAACATTGGATTCCCCCATAAGTTTTAAATACACTTTTTGATCAATTATAAATATCTTAAGTCTTATAAAAATGTGAAATTCCACAAGAAACATGCATTTTCACTGAAATTGTTCCCATGCCATGCTCTTGATTCAAATATATGTGAGGATTATATAATCAGTGATGGAAACATGGATTAGTTGGCAGAAGTGGGATCTTATCTTGGATTACATTTGCAATTTGGAAATATGTTTCACTTAGTGGTAGTCAATTGAGAGGTTTGAAGGAGTAGAATTATGGTTATGGTTATAAGGACTTGTTAATTGAGAGGAACAAGTCATTATAAATAAGCTCCCATATATAAAAGTGGATATATAAATTTGTAATTCATTGTGACATTCCTCAATTGTTATGTTACATTTCAAATTTCATCATGGTT
Source organism: Pinus taeda (assembly GCA_000404065.3). NCBI lineage: Eukaryota > Viridiplantae > Streptophyta > Pinopsida > Pinales > Pinaceae > Pinus > Pinus taeda. The sequence goes on from APFE031496051.1 coordinate 181,044, forward strand.
GTCTTATCTTCAGTTGTCAGAATCCCCAATGGAAATGTTTCACTAAAATATTCATTAACTTCTAACCGTGATGAAATATGCCTATTAATGTTTGGCCATGTTGACTTCAATTCACCATGGTTAACCATTTGGACTATTTTTTATGATGTATACAATCATTGACCATGTTTCCTCAATAGTTATGTATGATGGTCACTTTGATATTGGTTTTTTGATGTGGAATTATCATGTTCCACAATGGTTAATTCATAATAAGTTGTTCATCAAGATTTATGTAACACTATGACATTCCTAAACTATTATGTTGGATTGCAATATGGTCACTAGTTGTCACATCATGACATTGATCTTATTTTATGTATAATTTCTACATTTCTCAATGCTTACGTTACTTTTCTATGTTTCTTAAGAGATATGTTATAGTGAAATATTCATGACTTTGGTTGAGCTAGGTATACCATGGTTGACTATGATTTCCCATGCTTGACTATGTTTGAATATGGAAAGAAGTTTATTGAAATTTTATATAATATTATATCATTAATAAGTTCAACATATTGTTAGAATGAACATTAAGGGGTTATCTTGGGTTTACTATAATTAAAAATAATGATTCCACTTTTTTATGTTCATTAAGGGTTATGTCACAAAGAAATATTCATGACTTTAGTTGACCTAGGATTGCCATGGTTGACTATGCTCACCCATGTAAGATTTTGTTTGAATATAGAAATAATTTTATTTGAACATTATATTATATTCTATCATTAACTGGTTCAATTAAAAATATTGTTAGAATGTGAAATTAAATATGGCTTCTAGTGGGTCATGGGGAATTCACTATGGGAGAAATACCATATCACGTGCATTCATATTGGGTGATATATATTGAAGAAAAAATAACGTAATATATTGATCATATAATAGGGGGTAAAGGGTTTTTATATTGGCAGGAACAAAAGATGGAGCTCCAAGTTAATGAAAAATTATAAAGGGGTATAAAAAATGCAAAATGAAAAAATGGATACATAAAATATATAGTGAAAATAGATATTTTTTAAATTGGGAAGGTGTATTTGGTTCGTATTGATAGGAGGTTAAATAATGTGATTTTTAGATATATTTTCCAATATGTAGTCAAATTAAGGTTATTGTTTAGTATGCCACAAAGGCACATGATATGTTAGAGGTTCATTGAGGGAAGCCCCCGTGTAGTGTGTTTACTATGATTAACATTAATGATTGATTAGTGTTAACTATAGCTGATACAAATTGCATCAACATACCCTTCTTCCTCTCTCCTCATATTCTCAAGATAGAAAAATTAGAGGAAATTTAATTGTAGGTCCCATTTTAGTTGTAGGTTCTAATTTTGAAAATTGAGATTTTGAACCTTCCTAATCCATTTTTAGGCATAAAATGACATATTTTGGGGTTGAATAGTTTAAAACTTGTCACACACCATCAACATTAGTCTACATTTTAGGAAATTTCCAACAGTCCTTCTATCACCTCAATTGGAGCTTGTATGTGGAAGTTATGTCTCTCACAGGATGACCTACCTGGTTGACAACCATGCTACAAGTGGAGACCATGTTAGCTTCCTTTACTCTCACATGTGGGCCTAGCCACATGAGGACTTTCAAGAATATTCTAGAAGGTATAAAGCCTTGTCATGAAGATTGAGGAAGTCAAACCCATTGTTGGGTGTGCGTTATATTCTTTCCATGATAGAGAACAAATAATGGTAGAGAGTTCTACAAGAAGGAATTTGAAGACTTTTGTAAGAAGTGTGGTATAGCATGACAGAAGACTACTTCATACACATCTCAGCAAAACAGAGTTGCAAAAAGAATGAACATGATAATATTCTAGAAGGTATAAAGCCTTGTCATGAAGATTGAGGAAGTCAAACCCATTGTTGGGTGTCTGTTATATTCTTTCCATGATAGAGAACAAATAATGGTGGAGAGTTCTGCAAGAAGGAATTTGAAGACTTCTGTAAGAAGTGTGGTAGAGCATGACAGAACATTACTCTATACACATCTCAGCAAAATAGAGTTGCAGAAAGAATGAACATGATGTTAATCAAAAGGCGAGAAGCATGCTCAATGGTGTTAGGTTAGGACAAGAATTTTGGGTAAATGCATTGGAGACTGCATGTTACCTAGTTAATAGATCACCTTCATCAACATTGGAGGATAAGTCTCCATAAGAGGTATGGATTGGTAAGAAACCCTCTCTTTCACATTTGAGGGTATTTGGCTGTGATGCATATGTACATGTTCCAAAGGAGAAAAGAACCAAGTTAAAGAGTAAATCTGAAAGGTGCATCTTTATTGGGAATAAGGATGGTTTAAAAGGTTATAAGCTTTGGAACCTAGAAACAAGGAAGGTTGTGTACTACCGAGATGTGGTGTTTAGAGGTGAAATATGTTATTAAACATGAAGCCTTACCAAAGGAACCTGAGAAGATAGATTTTGATCTGAAGGAGAAAGAATCAAACTCTACAACAGAAGAGGAATCAGAAGATGAAGAGCCTCAAACTCCAGTTGTGAGAAGATCAGTTTGAGAAAGAAGGAAGCCAAAAAGGTATAGCATGTCTACTTTCTGTTCGAATTTTTCTTTATTTATTACTAATGATGATCTTAGAACTGCCAGGGAAGCAGTAGATTCAAAGGATGGGAAAATCTGGAAAGAGTCCATGGCTGATGAAATTGCATCTTTGCACAAAAATGAGGATTAGTATCTAGTGGAGTTGTTGGCTGGATGGAAACCCATTGACAGCAAATGGGTGTTTAAGAAGAAGATGAATGCAGAAGGCAAGATGGAGAAATACAAGTCTTGGTTGGTAGCAAACATTTATTCCGAGGTGCCAGGAATCAATTTTGGTGATATTTTTCTCCTCTTGCTAAGGTAGATTCTATTAGATTACTTTTATTTGTTGATGTTGATTTTGATTTGAGATAGAACAGTTGGATGTGAATACAACCTTTCTTCATGGGGATCTAGAAGAAGAGATCGATATAAAGCAACCTAAAGGCTTTGCGGTGAAGGGTAAGAAAGAATTGGTATGTAGGTTAAAAAAGTCTTTGTATTGGTTAAAATAGTCATCAAGTATGTGGTATCATAAATTTGATACATTTATACAGGGACTTGGCTTCACTAGAAGAAAAGTGGATCACTGTGTGTATTTTAAATTAATCGGTGATTTTGTTATTTATCTATTCTTGTATGTGGATGATATGTTGCTGATTGGAAATGACAAAGAAATTTGAAGACCTAATTGTCCTCCAAATTCAACATTAAGGATCTTGGTGTTGCAAACTATATTATTGGGATGGAAATTAAATGAGATCGGGCAAAGAGAAAGCTTTGAGTAAACTAGAGGAATTATGTTGAGACAATATTACAGAGGTTCAATATGCAGGATAGTAAACCAGTGAAGGTTGCTATTCCTATAGGTGTGATGTTATATGTTGAACAATGTCCCAAGACACAAGAAGAGGAAGAGGACATGTCTCATGTTCCATACACAGGTGTAGTCAGTAGCCTAATGAATTTAATGGTTTGTACTAGAACAGACATTGCACATGAAGTGGGAGTATTGAGAATGTTTATGTCAAAACCAGGGAAGGAGCATTAGACAGTAGTGAAGCAGGTTTTTAGGTATTTGCCTTGCACTAGTTATTATGATCTGTGCTACCAAGGAAGACTAGGATTGGATAGAGTTTTGAACATGCATGTCTTTGTTGATGCAGATTGGGTTGGAGATCTGGATTAGAGAAGATCTACAAGTGGGTGTGTGTTTAACCTATTTGGAGGTGAAGTTAGTTGGATGAGTAAGAGACAATCTATAGTGACACTTTCACTATAAAGGAATAATACATGGCAGCCACTCATGCAGGAAAGGAATCAATTTGGTTGTAGAGATTTTGTTCATGTATGGGGTTAGTAAAACAAGTTATAAGGATAGACTGTGAAAACCAAAGTGAAATTTTCTTGGAAAGGAACCCTTCTTATAATTCAAAGGAAAATTGTATTGATGTTCAGTATCACTTTGTGAGGGATATGGTTGAGGAAAAAAGGTGTCGCTGGTAAAGGTGTACACTTTGAAGAATATTGCAGATGCTTTAACAAAGTCTATCAGTATTGAGAATTTTCCTTGATGTAGAGAAACAATTGGCATTGCAGGGCTGGACCAATAACTAGGCTCTCCTATGACCGCCTATGTGGAAAATAAAACAATAAGTGGGAGATTTTTGGGTGTGTGTTATATTATTTTCATGACTAGCCCCACGCGCAAATCCGGGAGGTTTACGGGGGGGGGAATGGGGCAGCCAACCCCCCTTCATTATGTTGGGCGTAGTGTGGGGTGATCGCCCCCCTATCGGGGGGTTTGAGGGGGGAAGTAGGCTCCCACTACGGAGGCCAGAGCAATGGCCTATAATTTTTTTTTTTTGGACCTTATATTAGTTGGGCAGACCTACCTATGGTTTTTTGCATGGGTTTTCTACATGGTTTTGGGCATGACTATTTTCTGCCCATGGCATCTTGTAGATCTGGTCAAGGGAACTATGGTTATGTTCTAAGCCAGGGTTAATGGATTGGTGTTTATGGATTCTTCAGCATGTCTATATATGTATTGTAACATTGAAAGGAATATGATGAAAAATCATCTAGTAGTCCCAGTTTTGGGATCCAGGGGAAAATATTTGTGTATATATGTTTTATATTTTATGCTCTCTCCATTGTTTATTTTCTGTTTTCAAGAATTCGTTTGTAGGTAATTTCTGTACAGGGTTAAATCCTACACCCATAACTCTATATGGTGGATTCACTATGTTAATTACCAACCCACTAGGAGGAAAATGGGTTCCATTCCTTTGCATTTTACTTATTCCATAGCTGAGAAAAACATTTGGAAGTGGTATTTTTAGAGGGTAACGAAGGGGGAGGAGTATTCTATTCTTTTTTAGTCCATATTATGAAACTTATCTCCACAAGAGTGCTCATTCCTTTGTATGTGAACTTTTATAATTGAAGGAAATAGAGAAGAGGATATGCTTCACCTTATAGCTAAATTATCTCCCTTATTGGGTTTCCCTAGATAAATTTTGTGTTCATTTGTGTTAATAATCTTTTTATGTGCATTTTATTTTCATTTCTTATTTCATTTGTTTCATAAATTTGAACAAAATTAATGATTAATTAATCTAGGATATAAATAAATAAAATTTCACATTATAATATTTCGGAAAATTATAAGATCTATTATGATGAATTGTTACGCAGTTTAATATCCATGATAGTTTACACATCAATAGTAAATCATGTAGACATGGTTATATGATATCTAGCTATGGTTGATAATGTTTGAATATGATTTTATCATGTTGGAATATGATTGACTTTGTTTGACCATGCTTAAATATCCACCACGTTTTGAAATGAAGAGAGTGAATTCAATAATATGTCACATGCTATTATGGTTAACTACAATATTATGTCATATTTTCACATTAAGAGTTTTGTAATATTATTATATCTATTCATTGTTCTCCTTCACCAAATTATATTAATATTTTATATTACATAATGATTATGTTACATTATAACATTCAGCATCAACTTATTTGCTCATGTAAAGTTATCCAAACATAGTTAGTTAATAAAAATAATGAATTAATTAAATTGATTAAAAAATAATATCATTTTATTAAATAATATAAATATTATTCATTCTCTTTTATATATATATAAATATATGATAAAATGAATATAAAACATTATTAAATTTATTAATTCTTTTCCAAAGAAAAAAAAGCAAATTTTTATTAATAATAAACACAATTACATTGTCACATTCTCCTTAGTATTAAAAAAGTGCCCAATACTCATTTAGAGCATAATTCTCTCCACGTTTTCCTATGATTGTAGATATAACAGGAAGTCAATTATTTTCCCAAGAATTGCATAACTAGTTACATATATCAACATGTATTTCTTTTGCTAAAATGTTACATTGTTAAAATGGTGAAGTTTTATTAAGTTCTCATTGAAAATAAATATGAGTTACATTAGCTTCAAATGAATTTATTGACTCTATGGAGTATCCATAATCTAGTATGGAAGTGAAATAAGTTTCTCAGTCCAATCCTACTCTAGTTTTGAATGGCCATTTGTTATTTTCGGAGATTGAAATATATGTGTAAAATATCATATATGAATGGTATATTATGATAAAGGAAATATAAGATTAATAGTATATTATCATAAAGGAAATATAAGATTAAATTTATTATTTGAGATTTTTCTTTTTATCTTTTTTTATGACTTAAAGAGATTTATAAAAAAATAAAAAAATTTGTTGAACCTTATGTTGTTAGGCTAGCTAAAGAAGTAATTTAGGTTTTATTAGTCTAGAAACATGGTTAGCCAAAGAAGTAATTTAGGTTTCATTAGTCTAAAAACATGGTTTTAGAGTAAAAAAAATATTAGAAAGATATATTGTCAAATAAGTAGAGATAAAATTCCTCTCACACTACTTTTGGGAAGATTTCTTTACAAAAATCCATCAAAGCATGCCCAAGGAACATTCTTGACTATTACATTTTCTTTGATTTCATGCTTTTTTTTTCTTCCTCTTGTGGTTAAGAATTTGACATATTTAGCAGTTTAATCACACATTTGGAGGGTTTCCTTTTCTTTAAATAATATCATATTCCTAGCTAGCCACCATCCCTAAACTATGATGAGGGGAAGGGATTTGATCTTCTTAACGTCCTTTCTGGAATAGCAAGATCTGAATGCTTCATTTGGCTCTCCTCCTTTTCATAATTTTTTTGGTCTATCATTATTTCAATTTCTTTCCAACCCTATGTAGTAAATGGATATGTTATAATTAAATATTCTATGGTTTTTTTTTCTTGTTTGCATAATTTGAGCCAACCTATGCCATTAAAGTTATTATGTTGAAGAAGCTCCCTTGTAGGGGCCTTATTGTTTAAAATGAGCCACATGATTATTTTAGTTTTGGAGAGAAACTTTAGTTCTAAGATAATTCTCGACTAACAAGCATAGTGTCCTCTAGAACTCCTTCAATGGGTTTTCTATAATCTTGCTTAGGTACTTATATTCTTGTGGGATTAAGTGACTAAATCAACTAATCGTTATCTTCTCATATTATGAAATTATTGTCTTTTAATATCCCTTCTAGTATGTAATAAATTATTCTCCCAATCACAACTCCTAAATGAGCCATTGTTGTTGCTAATTTATAGAACTCCCTCATTTTACAATTTTCCCAAAGTGTATAAACCCATTTACTTACGAGATCCTAAATCAAATTAGGAGCTAATTTATACAAACCTTTAATACCTATCAAATCATCAAGGCCATTCTGAATTTTCTCATTTCTACCTTCCTTCTAGATTAGCCAATCATCTACCAAATGAAAGGATGAATAAATAATTTCCAAATGATTCAAGAATTATGTACTTATTCATTCAAGTTTTTTACCCAATATTTTATTGTAATCATATCAAAATAATTATTTAGACCCACAATCTCTTTTGGTGTATGAGCAGCCATAATGAAACATTTACACATAGAAATGACACATAAGAATAGAAATATAATCTATAGTATTAATTTACAATAAGGATATATGACAATCTCACTTACATTAATACAACACACGAGGCCTTATAATATAGCATTGAGGTTCCCATAACAAAATTTATAATATAGCTAATTGGTTCAACCATCTCCATAATTATCTCCATGAATATCTCCATAAATATCTAAGTTGTTTTTATGTGATCTCCATGCATAACTTCGCTCTGTCCTTATCTTTTATCATAGTTAGACTTTGTTACATATTAATAATTTCATCATATATCATAAGTATGAATCATATCTTCATACTTCCACTTAATGAATACTTCAATTTAGATGCCTTAAGTTGTATTCATCTTTATTCATATACACTCTACACAATCTTCAGTCTATTAGATAAAACTTAACTCGGTGAAAGAGTGAAAGTTGCTAACTCAAACAGTTCCAATAGAGCTTGAGTAGTTATGGAATATGTAGCCTCGAATCTCTATATAAGAATATCGAGACATCAAATTTAATAGATGCATGTGTTGGAAACAACTATAATTCCTTCTTGATGTCTTGACTCTTAATCTTCACATGTTCATTGATATAGGATTAGGAAATGTGGTGGTAAATAAGTGAGTCATGTCGTATTTGATTTGGTGCTGATAATTAATCATAACAATAACAGTCTACGGACTAATGGCCTCAACTCAAAGCTAGAGAGTGGTGTGCATTGTCTTGAGTTATTGTTATAAGTGTCCTTTATGGGGCAACCTCAGAATGTACGTAACAGTAGGATCCGATGATTTCGAAATTGATGCAGTTTACTCCAATAAGGTCCTAGAAGGATAGCTTGTGCAATTGAATGTAGGATTGATCAAGTCATTGTATGTTCTTTTGGGTTTCAATTGGCATTGAATTTCATAAAACATGGTGTTTGTAATGAACAATTTTATGGTCAATGGACATGAAAAACCAAAATGCTAAATAACTGAATAGCGAGATCCACATATCACTAGACATTTGTCCTATTTCAATGGACAATTAGGAGTAAATTTCAAGAGGGATATGGTATTTTTACATTTTTTAATTAGGTCATGTTATAGCTAATATTTACTCGAATTGTAATGGTTTCATAACATTTTTGTACTTGAAAACTTTATTATCCAATATGATATGATATGATGTATCTTTTGAACGAGTTTAATGTTTAATAACGTGTGTTTCCTAACACATGTGACAAATATCTTTTCAATATGAAAATCAACCATGGTTAACCATGGTCCAACATCACATTATGACAAAGAGCGTCTCAATATAAAAATCAACTATGGTCCAACATCTAATTGTAATAAATATTTTCTTGATATGAAAATAAATCATGGTCCAACGCCGCATTGTGACAAATACTGCCTCAATATGAAAATCAAGAATGGTTAACCATGTTTCTTTTACAGTATATAATATTTATCTTAGGCTTTATATAGCCTTGGTTTATGTTATTCCCTTTGGTTTATTATTCCCTTGGGTTTATAATATCAATCATGGTCAACCATGGTCCAATGTCGTATTATGGAAAATATTGTCTCAATATGAAAATAAACCATGGTCAACTATGGTTCAATGCTGCATTGTGACAAAGATTGTCTCAATATGAAAATGAATCACGGTCAACCATGGTCCAATGTCGCAATGATCCAAATGGAAAATGGCATCAACCCATGCTATTCATCCACCCATGTTATTCATCCACCCATGGAATTTACCCATGGTATTGTAAGTGACATCCACTCATTGTATTTATCCACCCATGGTATTGTAAGTGACATCCACCCATGGTATTTTCCCATGGTATTGTGGCATCCACCCATGGTATTCATTCACCGATGGAATTGACCCATTGTATTGTGACATCCACCCATGGAATTAACCCATGGTATTGTGACATCCACCCATGGTATTCATTCACCCATGGAATTGACCCTGCTATTGTGGCATCCACTCATGGTATTCATTCACCCATGGAATTAACCTATGGTATTGTAACTGAAAAATACTATAACTAACAAGTCAAATTTTTTAAAAGGACGGATGGTCCGCCACAATATAGCCTTTATAGTTATTATCAATTTTAATAAAAAGTTTCTTTGTGGTTTTATTTACTGTGTGTTCTGTCATTTTCTTTCTAGCATTGCAATTCTTCAGATCTTGGGGGCCTCCCCCACAAGATCCATTTCAATCTTTTAGATCTTAGGGGTCACCCCCCAAGATCCGGATCAGTGGTATCAGAGTAGGTTACCATTCCTTGGGAATGATGGTTTCATGCATATTTCAGTTTAAAAATTTTGCAACAATATTCGACAAAATTCAGGCATGCATTGCAACCTCCACAAAGCACTTTCTTGGGCCAAGCATGAAGATTTTTTTTCCTTTTTCTTTTTTTTTTTTGTAGAAATTGTTTTTTGGGCGGCAAGATTGAAGATCAGATTTGAAACAATTGGTGAAATATTTACAAAAACAAATAATAGGTATGGATTCCTTTTAAAAAATACCAAAATTCAAAAAAACAATTGGTCGAATCGGAGTCTGGATGAGGGAGATATCACTGATTTAAAATCAGCTATGTTGTAGAATTTGTTTACTGACGACAACTGGTGGATGACGACTCTCCTATCATTTTCTGAAGTTTTTTGTGCAAAATTTTAGAAAAAGGATTGTAGATCTAAGCTCCTCTTGAAAATCATCCAATTTAAAAAAAATGGGTCGGATCAGAGTTCGAAGTGGGAGATATCATTCATTTAAAATCAGCTAATTTTTCAAAACGTTTGTGACGGTGGAAAAGTTGCAGCATGAATATGAGATTCTAGAGTGCCTAGATAAGGATTTTCGACACATGGGAAGATGCAAAATGGTCCTTTTGTTTCCAAAAATAGGTTATAATAAATATTCTAAGCTATATTGACCGAGTTATGTCCATTTTAATTTTGGAACAACATTCAGAGTGGGTTCCCCTTGGAGACATGCCCTGCCACCCTACTTTAGTAGGCACCTGCTTCACATTCATCAGTTTCAGCATAGAAGAATCTGGCTTGGGTTCTTTGGATATGTCCCTCCACCCCAGGCTATGTAGGCACCTGCTAATTTATCAATAACCAACATGACGGTTATGGGTCAACTACACAAAAGCCTTTTCATCGAAGTCCATTTTCTAAGTCACACACTAATAGTATCACAGTTGGTCACAAACATTACAGGGTATCTCTATCCTCGGATCTTCGTTTGTCATGGTTATGGTTATCCACAAACCCACACTTCATCGAAGTCCATTTTCTAAGCCGCACACTGTCAATATCATAGTTGGTCACAAGCATTACAGGGTATCTCTATCCTCAGATATTCATTCATCATGGTTATGGGTTAACCACATAAACTCTTCTCTTCAGTGGATCTTCACATTCAACAAAGGCTTCGCAGGAGGGAAATTCATGCAATGGGGACCATTGCTTCTTAAGAAGGCAGGAATGATCCAAATGGAAAATGGCATCAACCCATGGTATTCATCCACCCATGTTATTCATCAACCCATGGTATTGTAAGTGGCATCCACTCATGGTATTTATCCACCCATGGTATTCATTCACCCATGGTATTGTGACATTCACCCATGGTATTGTGACATTCACCCATGGTATTCATCCACCCATGGAATTAACCCATGGTATTGTGACATCCATCCATGGTATTCATTCACCCATGGAATTGACCCATGGTATTGTGACATCCACCCATGGAATTCATTCACCCATGGAATTGACCCATGGTATTGTAACTAAAAAATACTATAAGAAACAAGTCGCATTTTGTAAAAGGACAGATGGTCTGCCATAATGTAGCCTTTATAGTTATTATTGGTTTTAATAAAAAGTTTATTTGTGGTTTTATTTACTGTGTGTTCTGTCATTTTCTTTCTAGCATTGCAATTCTTCAGATCTTGGGGGTCTCCCCCATAAGATCCATTTCAATCTTTTAGATCTTGGGGGTCTCTCCCCAAGATCTGAATTAGTTCATAATCCCTTGGGTTTTAATAATTAATCCTTTCAGTTTATTATTCCCTTGGGTTTATAATATCAGTCATGGTCAACCATGTTTGTTATACTGAATAATGGTCAACCATGGTCCAATGTCATATTGTGACAAATATTGTCTCAATATGAAAATAAACCATGGTCAACCATGGTTCAATGCCGCATTGTGACAAAGATTATCTCAATATGAAAACCAATCATGGCCAACCATGGTCCAATGTCACATTGCGACAAGGATTGTCTCAATATGAAAATCAACCCAATCAACCATGGTCAACCATGTTTATTTTAGGGTTTATAATATTAATCCCCTAGGTTTAATATTATTCCTTTTGGTTTATAATCTGTTTGAATTTTAGTATTAATATCTTGGGCTTATAATCCTTTGGTGTTTTAGTATTAATCCCTTTGATTTATAATATTAATGGTTCATATTAAATATGAAAACCAACCATGGTCAATAATCATGGTCACATTATGACACAGATGGTCTCTTGGTCCAATGTTACATTGTGAAAACCATGGTCAACAATGTTTATTATAGGGTTTATAGTATATACATTAGGGTTTATATACCTTGGGTTTATATTATTCCTTTGGTTAACCATGGTCAACCCTGGTTAGCCATGGTCAGGCCTAGTAAACCATGGCCAACTATGGCCTGATGTTGCATTGTGACAAATATTTTCTGAATATGAAAATAAATTATGGAAAACCATCTTGAACCATCATCCAATGTTGTATTGTGACAAACATTGTCTGAATATTTAAATCAACCATGGCTAACTATGGTCAACAATGTTTATTTTAATGTTTGTAATATGTATCATAGGGTTTATATACCTTTTTATAATATTTATCTTAGGTCTTATCATAGGGATTTTTTGATATGAAAATTAGCCATGGTCAACCATGGTCACGTTGTGACAAAGATTGTCTCATGTTCCAATGTCATATTGCTATAACCATGGTCAACTTTGGTCAACGAAGGTCCAATGTCACTGCAATCATGGTCAACGAAGGTGCAATGTCACTACAATCATGGTCATCGAAGGTCCAGCGTCATTATGACCATGGTCCACCATGGTCAACCATATTTGTTTTAGGGTTCAGAATATTTATCTTAGGGTTTATATGCCTTGGGTTTATAGTATTAATCCCATGGGTTAATTATTCCCTTGGGTTTATTACTCTAACAGATCATATTCCTAAGTTATAATAGTATATGTAGGGTTTATAATTTAATTTAAATATAAATATTATTATAACATAGTCCATGGGGTCTTGGATAAACGATGGTCGCATTCTCTGTTAAGGCACTCCTTGATGTGAAGTCATTGGTTCAATTCCCCACCCCGATTGGGGTGATATATTGAATGTGATGAAAATGTAGTCCCATCGAACTTACAAAAAAAATATTATTATAATAAAATTATTGTTATAATAAAATATAAATAATATTATAATATTATCGTTATTGCTTTGTATTTATCAATATGAATTACATATGTTTATCAATATGGTTATTACAATATTATGGTTATTGTTATATATTTATCAATATGAATATAATTGATATGAAATCTATACCATTAATGCCTATTGACATATTTCAACCACATTTAGTAATGTGGTTGTGCATGTCGTTGTTGATATACGCCTATCGACGTATATCAACCACATTTATTAATGTGGTTGTGCTAGTATTTACTATAATTGTAATGGTTTCATATCATTTCTCTACTTAAAACCTTATTATCCAATATGATATGACATGATGTATCTTTTGAGTGAGTTTAATGTTTAAGAACACATGTTCCCTAACAAGGGAGTACATGTTCAAATTTACAAAGAGATGTAATAGGGGTTATTTTTCTTCTAAACATGAGGATATTGAATAAAGCATGTAAAATAAATATTATGAAGTAGATTTTGATTCTTTTTAACATAAGAGAGATATATATGCCCATATAAAACTTTGGCCTACCAAATGTAGTGGTTGTTTGAGATCTAAGTGACTTGAATGCATATATCTTATAAAATATTCCTAAAACAACACAGATGTTAAAGTAAATTTAAATAGTCAAAAGGAAAAGGATAGGTCACTCATCTAGTGTTCTACGTTTTGTTAAGTTAGTGGTTACACCTTTCTATAGTATTAGTGTGGTGGTGATAAATTTCTTGTTGTTGATCCTTGTTCCAATGATCATTATCTCCAAATCCGCCCTAAGAAAAATGTGCAAAGATGTTCCATGAATAGGAAAAGAAAGTGCGTTGGAGGAAAGGAAAACCATCCAAAGTAGAATTGCACAAATTTCGTTCTCTAGGGCTAAATTCTATGTCTGGAAGACCAACAAACTCATGACAACTTCCTTTTTCCTGAGTTCCAAATATTGACAATTGATTTGCTTATCCTGGGATTGATTTTGATTATCTCAAATTCTCAATTGATCCTTCCGTTGGGTGTGTGTCATATTCTTTCCACGAATACCCCATGCATGAGGGGGTCACAAAGGGGATAGTAGCCCCCCCATATGTTGTGTTGGGCATAGTAGGGGGTGGCTACCCCACTTGCTGGGGTGTATGCAGGGGACAGGTAACCCTCTTGCACGGGGACAGTGCAGCACGTTGAAAATTTTTTTTGGACCATATATTAGGTGGGTGGACCTACCTATGATTTTATGCATAGATTTCGCACATGGTTTTGGGCATGATGGTTTTTTGTCCATGGTACTTTGTAGATTCCATTAAGGGAACTACGATTATGTTCTAATATGTGGTTAATGGATTGGGGTTTATGGATTCTTCGACATGTATATATATGTATTGTAACATTAAAAGGAATATATTGAAAAATCAATCTGGTAGTCTCGTTTTTGGGATCTAGGGGAAATTATCTATGTATATCTATTTTATGTTTTATGCTATTGCCATTGTTTCTTTTCTTCTTTTAAGAATTCGTTTGTAGGTAACTTATGTACAGGGTTAAAACCTACATTTGGAATCATAGTTGTTTTGGATTCAAGGGGACGCCTTTACTGCTGAGGGGATTTTCTCAGGCCTGTGGTGGACCCTGTTCAGTGGGATCAACTCTTGTGGTGAAAGAATATGGCGAGCAGTGGAAAGATAGAGATCGATAAATTTAATGGTCAGAGTTCCGAGTTTTTGAAACTCAAGATGGAGGATCTGCTGGTGGATAAAAATCAGTGGATCATCATAGATCTAGGTACTAAACCAACAACAATGTCATCTGAAGACTGCGCGAGGTTGGATCAGAGGGTAAAGAGCACAATATGATTATGTGTTTCAGATTCATTATTGTTGAATGTATTAGGGGAAGCTTCGGTGAAGGCTTTGTGGGAAAATTTAGGGACTTTATACCAATCTAAGTCTCTAGTGAATAAATTGTTCCTACATAAAAAATTGTATAACCTGAGGATGAAAGATGGAGACTCGGTGACGGAGTATCTGAATGCCTTTAATATTGTGGTAAGCTAGTTATTATTTGTTTATATTAAAAATTCATATGACTATAAGTGCATTAGTTTGTTGTGTTATCTACCATATTCGTGGGATAGTCTGGTTGTTGCAACAGGTAGCAATGCAACTGCCTTGTAGTTTGATGAAATAGTCTCATCCTTGTTGTCAGAGGAGATGAGATGGAAAAATATGTAGGGCTAGAATGGTAATGCCTCGTCTATATGAGGATGGTCCTAGAAAAGAAATAAAAATAAGTCCTTGAGTGGGAGATCTCTGGAGGGAGACCTAAATCTCCAAGAAAACTTGTAAAGGTGTGCTAGAAATGTCGAAAGGAAGGCCACTTCAAAGGGGTCTATAAACCTAAAGCTCATGAGAAAGTAAAGGGATCTGATGATGCTCCTTTTGTAGAGGCAAAAACCACCTTAGATGAAGGTGGGAATGTGTACTTAGCTTCTTCTTCAAGTACACATGTAGATCATGAGGCATGGTTGATTGAATCAAGTGCATCCTTTCACTTCACCCCCCATAGGGAGTGTTTTTGCGAGTATGAGAAATATGATGGTGGTGATGTCTTCTTAGAGGATGACACGAAGGCTAAAATCATCAGTCGCAAAAAATTTAAGTTGAAGTTGCAAGGTGGAAGGATTAGAACACTTTTGGGTGTTTTGTATATTCCTGCATTAGATAGAAATCTGATTTTTGTAAGAAAGTTGGATGATGCAGGTGTAAAATAGTGTTTGAGAAAGATACCTGCAAGATGGTTCGAGGAGCACTAGTATTGATGTGGGAAGTTTAGAGTGGAACTCTATACAAGCTTCAGGGTAGCACCATTATTGATGAGTATAACATTTCTGTTGTTGCTGAAAGTGGAGGAGAAAATCTAGTGGTTTCTGGAGAAAAGACCATGTTATGGCATCAAAGGATTGGACATATTGGAGAGAATGGTCTTCAAATACTTCATGGTAATGGTATGGTATAAGGTATGTCTAATTTCTCTTTGGATTTTGATTTATGTGAAAATTGTGTATATGGGAAGCATAATTGGGTGATTTTCCCCTCTGGTGCTAAGAGGGCGAAACAGATATTAGAGCTTGTGCACAGTGATGTGTTTGGACCCATGTCGGTTCCATCACTAGTTAAGTCTGTGTACTATTTATCATCTATAGATGAATTCTCAAGGAAAACATGGTTATATTTTCTCAGGAGGAAATCTAAAGTCTTTGACAGGTTTAAAGAATTTAAGGCTCTCGTGGAAAACCAGATAGAGAGGAAGATAAAGGTGTTGAGGACAAATAATGGTGAAGAGTTTTTAAAGAAGGAATTTGAACAGTTTTGTAAGAAGTGTGGTATCGCACAGCAGAAGACTATTCCATACACACCTCAGAAAAATGGAGTTGCAGAAAGGATGAACATGACGTTAACAGAAAAGGTAAGAAGCATGCTCAGTGGTGCCAAGTTAGGACACGAATTCTGGGCAAAGGTGGTGGAGATTGCACGTTACATGATCAACAAATCACATTCATCAGCGCTAGAATATAATAATCCACAAGATGTATGGATTAGTAAGAGACCTTCTCTTTCACATATGAGGGTATTTGGATGTGATTCATATGTACATGTTCCAAAGGATAAAATAACAAAGTTGGATATTCAATCTTAAAAGTGCATCTTTATTGGGTATAAGGATGGTTTACAAGGTTATAAGCTTTGGAACCCAGAAATGAGGAAGGTTGTGTATAGCTGAGATGTGGTGTTTAGAGAGGTGAAAGATGTTATTAAACATGAAGTCATAGCAAAGGAACTTGAGAAGATACAGTTTTAGCTAAAGGAGGAAGAATCATACTCTACAGCAAAAGAGGAATTAGAGGATGAAGAGCCACAAAATCTAGTTGTGAGAAGACTAGTTCGAGAAATAAGGCATCCAAAAAGGTATAGTCCATCTGCTTTCTGTTCAAATTTTTCTTTATCTATTACTGATGATGATCCAAGAACTATGAGTGAAGTAGTAGATTCAGAGGATGGAAAACTCTAGAAAGAGGCCATGGTTGATGAAATGGCATATTTGCAAAAAAATGAGGTTTTGGATCTAGTGGAGTTACCAACTGGAAGGAAACCCATTAGAAAAAAGTGGGTGTTTAAGAAGAAGATGAATGGAGAAGGAAAAGTAGAGAAATACAAATCTAGGTTGGTAGAAAAATGTTATTCCCAAGTATCTGGAATTGTTTTGGTGATATTTTATCTCCTATTGCCAAGGTAGCTTCCATTAGATTACTTTTATCTGTTGTTGCTGCTTTTGATTTTGAGGTAGAACAGATGGATATGAAGACAAAATTTCTTCACGAGGATCTATAAGAAGAGATCTACATGAAGCAACCTGAAGGCTTTGTAGTGAAGGGTAAGAAAGAATTGGTATGCAAGTCAAAAAGTCTCTATATGGGTTAAAAGACTCACCAAGGATGTGGTATCATAAATTTGATACATTTATACAAGGACTTGGCTTCACCAGAAGAAAAGAAGGTCACTAAGTGTATTTTAAATTAATTGGTGACCGTGTTATGTCTTTGGTCTTGTATGTGGATGATATGTTGTTGGTTGGAAATGACCAAGAAATTATCGAGGATTTGAAGACCCAATTGTCCTCCAAATTTGACATGAAAGATCTTGGTGCTGCAAACTATATTTTGGGCATGGAAATTAAACAAGATCAGACAAAGACGAAGCTCTGGTTAAACCAGAGGAAGTATGTCGAGACAATACTACAGAAGTTTAATACATAGGATAGTAAATCGGTGAAGGTTCATATTCCTGTAGGTGTAAAATTATTTGCTAAACAGTGTCCCAAGACACAAGAGGAGGAAGAGGACATGTCCTGTGTTCCATATGCAACTGTAGTCGGTAGCCGGATGTATGAAATGGTTTGTACTAGACCAGACATTGCACATGCAGTAGGAGTATTGAGCCGGTTTATGTCAAAACTATGCAAGTTGCATTGGAAAATAGTGAAGTGGGTTTTATATTTGCATGGAACTAGTGATTATGGTTTGTGTTACCAAGGAAGACCAGGATTGGACAGAGTTTTGTACATCCATGGCTTTGTTGATGTAGACTGGGATGCAGATCTAGACCAAAGAATATCCACAAGTGGGTATGTGTTTAACCTATTTGGAGGTGGATTCATTTGGATGAGCAAGAGATAGTTTGTAGTGGCACTTTCAACTATAGAGGAAAAACACATGGTAGCCACTCATGCAAGCATGGAAGCAGTTTGGTTGCAGAAATTGTCTTCAAGTATGGGGTTATTACAGCTAGTTATAAAGATAGACTGTGATAGCCAAATTGTAATTTTATTGGCAAAGAACCCTGCTTATCATTCAAAGACAAACAACATTTATGTGCAGTATCACTTTGTTAGGGATATGGTTGAGGATAAAAAGGTGTTGTTGGTAAAGGTGGACACTTTGAAGTACATTGCGGATGCATTGACAAAGTCTGTGAGCACTAAGAAGTTCTCTTGGTGTAGAGAAATAATGGGCTTTGCAGGGTTGGACAAATGACTAAGCTCTCCTTTGGCCCCTTATGGAAAGAAAACAACAAGGGGGAGAATGTTGGGTGTGTGTTATATTCTTTCTACAACCACCCCACATGTGAGGGTGTCACAGGGGGGAAATGGACCCCTCTGTATGTTGCACCAAGCACAGCAGAGGGGTCACAAGAGAGCGGTAGCCCCTCTACATGGGGTCCGGGGTACCACCCTGGGAAACATTTTTTGGAGCCTATATTATGTGGGCAGACCTACCTATGGTTTTTTTTATGGATTTCACACATCATTTTGGGCATGATTGTTTTTGTCCATGGTATTTTGTAGATCTAGCCAAGGGAAATACAATTATGTTATAATCAAGGGTTAATGGATTGGGCTTTATGGATGCTTCGACATGTATATCTATATATTGTAACATTGAAAGGAATATAACAGAAAAACAATTTGGTAGTCTCGGTTTTGGGATCCAAGGGAAAATCTCTCCGTATATATGTTTTATGTTTTATGCTGTCACCATTGTTTATTTTCTGCTTTTAAGAATTCATTTGTAGGTAATTTTTGTATGGGGTTAAAACGTACACCTTCAAATCCCAAATTTTTTCTTCATGGATTTCTAACATTTCTCTAGTTCTATGAAACTCCATACAATTAATTTTGCTTGTTTAATGAAGGTCCTTTAAACAAATCATGGCCTAGGTAAGCTTATAAAAGGGGTAGATGATTATGCCATTGAATGGAGGATGGGATGGCAGTGAAATGATATCACTTTCATGATTTTTTGCCTCTTGAAGAGCCAATATACTATGAAATCCCAAACCACTAGTGGAGCCTACTACTCAATTTGAAACTAGAAACTATGGAATTAGGTAGGGAATTATCAATGATAAATGAGAATCAAAGTACATAATGAATTGAAGGTCGAAGAATATTGATAAAATGGTTTGCCTAAAAATCCTAACTTTTCCAACTTAAGACTTGGTAAGCACAAGACTAATAACAATAGGGGATTTCAATTTGTTAGAGAAGACAAGAGATGAATGTTGAGTATAGAGAACTAAGGCTATAGAAAGTTTGAATTGAAATGAATTTTACCTAGTGATGGAACTAGTATAAGCCTAAATGTTGGCATTATAATTCAGGTGTTGTCCTTGATGGAAACTCACCCAGAGGTATGATACAGGTGATGGCAACTTAATCAGATGGCAGATCTAATGCAGTAAGTCAAAAGAAAGGTATACGCATGTTGACCATGATGAAAGTGCGTTTATACGCGGGTTTGTGGAGAAAAAGGCGCGTATACGTATACACGTAGGTTCACAGAAGGAAAAGCGCGTACATGGTTTTGGTCCGTGGTATTTGGTCCATGGTATTTTGGTATTGGTCCATGGTATTTGGTTCGAAATGACGACCCCAGGTATTGGGTCCAAGGTATTGTTTCTACATGGTTTTTGACCATGGTATTGAGAAAATCCTAACCTGTATAAGGAGAAGATCATTAGGCAAAAGAGGGGTGCAAGGAATGGATGTCTGATGAAGTGGGAAGATCTAGTACTGTTGGTTATCAGTTTGTGCTGCTTGGCTTAGGTTGGATATGACAGCGATGGTATAAGTAATTATCTTTAGATCTGTACGCACGTTGTCTTTGGTGAAAGTGCGTATACACGCGGTTTTGATATAGTCAAGTAGCGTATGCATTATGAGATTTGGTGTTTCAGGTTTTTGTTGATTCTAGTGGTTGTTGTAGAGTTTTGGGCTCTGGTTTGCGCTCTATGTTTTGATGACAAAGTTTCAGTGACTCAGTATTGGGTGATTTAGAGATTTATGATACAAGTATAAGTTGATGATTATATTGCAGCAGTGATTGTTTTGTACTTATGGATCCAGTCTGAAAATTGATGAAACGTGGTCCCTGAAGAAAAGAAGTTTGCAGCCTTCTGTAGGTCAGCACCTACGTATTAGTATATCAACTAGTACAAGAGCTAAGGGGGTTGTAGCTCCCTTCCAGAAGTAGCTGGAAAACGAGAGAGGGTTGTAGCCCTCTGTAGGATGAAGCCTGCATGCTGGTAAAGGACTGCACCAGTACATTGTAAAACAAGTTTCTTATTAAAGGAAGAAAGAGACGAATTGCAGCAGGTGGTTTTCACCCACATTGGGTTTCCACCTTATATCATGGTGTTCATGTGTGCTTCTTATGTGTGATGATCTGTACTATTGTACTACACCTGTTTACTGTCAATGTGGTTAATAATGTTTTGATGCATTTACTGAAGATAAGCTAACTGAATCATAAGATTACTGCGTGCACATTGGTTGCATTTAACACAGTAGCGTATATACGCAGATATACTGAACTAAAGCCGTGTATATAAATCTGAGTATGAAAAATGAAAAGTAACTGATTTGATAATACTGATTCACCCCCCCCCCCCTCTCAGTATTATTTCCAACACATCCTCTAGAGTTTCTAA
>APFE031496054.1:0-18906 GCA_000404065.3 Pinus taeda
GTGAAAGAACTACCTACTTATGATGGTTTAAGTGAGGTAGATACCTTCTTAGATAAATTTGAAAGAGAAGTGTCGGGAAAGCAATGCTTCCAGGCCTTGGATTGGGTACTCCACGCTACGCCCGCGAGGTGGTGGGGTACGCACAATGGGAACTTTGACGATTGGTGCGAATGTAGGAGAATGATGCACACACTATTTGGGAAGCCTAGGGTGCAATTGACAGAAAAATATAATGGACGGGATGATTCATGCGCGCATCTGGCCAGGTGGGTCTAGGCATATGGAAAATAACCTGCACGGATGCACATGAACTCCGCGCTGAGAGATATGGTAAATAAGCATGTGTTGGGGGGACAAATGTGTAAATGGATCATAATGTTGGGAAGACATTACGTAGGAAGAAAAATTGCGTAGAAGGTTCTCCACGCAGAAGCATTAAACAACGTATGCAATGCACTGAACAAGGTACGCAATACGCAATGAAGTGACTGGGACCTATGCGTACCCGCAATATTATGGGCTTATAGGACAACATGCAAGAAACTGACGGGACATACACCTTTTAGGCTTATCTATGTAGTAGAATCTATAATGCCTATGGAATACGTCGTGCCTAGTCTACGCATAGCAACGCTCATAGTTATGATGGACCGCGGAGCCCTGGAGGAGAGGCTCATGCAGTTGGAGGAGCTCGAAGAAGAACGATTTTTGGTTGGATTCCACCAACAGGTAAAAAGCAGCGTGAAAAGGTCGGGCACGATCGACATATTAAGCTGCGCACCTTTAAGGTGAATGATTTGGTGTTGTTATATGATAGTAAGTTTGATAAATTCCCAGGGAAGCTCAGAATGCGTTGGCTGGGAACATATGTTATTAAGGAGATCAAAAATGGTGGCATGGTGTAGTTGGTAAAGTTAAATGGAGAAATCTTCCCAAGAAAAGTAAATGGTAGTTGTTTGAAGCCATACATAGGTCCTGTCATATGACTAACTAATGAAAGTACAGTCTTAGTGCTCCAAGTAGCTGAAAGGAGGTGCGGGACTATAAACTACTCTACCCGAAAGCTGCACGATGGCAGGACTATGCATAGTAGCGAAGTGTCACAAGGTCCGCAACAGCGCGAGGGTAGTTGCGTTGCCGCGAGGGTAGCTGCACTGGAGCACGGGTCAGATGGAAAGTGACCGTTACAGTAACTATTCACAATGTGATGCTTGGTTTGAGACCAAATGGAGCGAGCGGCAGGCATTTAAGGCGAACTTTATGGGCTAGATTCTTGAAAATCTACCGCCAATCGAGCATTAATGGACCGAATGTGGGGGGAATGGTCGAATTCAAATTCAAAAGGTGCTATAAATTACAAAGGGCTGTCTAGCAAACAACACTTGGCAAATTGAGAACTGAGGTGTTGCACGCCCAGACTTGTTCGATCTTTTTAAGGTGAAGTCATTGTTTGAGCACTTACTTGAGCCGTTGAGAGAATTGTGGAATAGCACTATGGCAGCACCTGAGGAAGCCATGAATACTGGAGTAATGACTGCTGAGGAGGCCATGAAGAAGAAAGACAAGCAAGCTATGGTACCGATGCGCGTGTCCCCTAGAAATCCGTTAAGGACTAGGCTTACCATGGAAGAAAAAGGGAAGGCTATCAATTTGGAGGCCAATGAGGAGGAATAATTTGATGAAATCTTGGTAGAAGAGGAGGAGGATGTAGAAATAGAGGTGGAAACCCAGGGTGTAGACCTTTTGACCATCCTGCCCGCATATGTTCCTCCGCAGAAGGGAGAAGCAAGGGTGCCCAAAGGCTTAGATAAGAGCAAGAGCTCTCTACAGACTCCGCTGCTCCCTGATGACATCATTTTTGAAGGAGTGCACTTGGGATGAGTGCTTGTACTAAAATTTGAAGATTGGGATCTCGCGGACCACGAGAAGTTCCCACATTTGGCAATCGCACAACTAATGTTCCAGAAGAAAAACACACCGACCGGAGTCATAGAGTTGGAGCCGTGCCAGTGGCTGAGAGGTGTAGAAAAGGCAGGACTGTTAAACCTACTCTAGGTGCTACATTACCATCGCGCCTTAGTGACTATTTTTTTCATCAGGGAGTTGCTCTGCCTGGTGCATAATGGGTGCTTGTGGCTAGAGGAGCCCATCCCCATCATGGACCACTTAATTCATAGAATTATCTTGCTCCCTTGCAAAGGGGAGGATCCAGTGAATATCTCGGAAAGAGTGATGACTTGGCCATCATGGAGGCCATGAAGAAGAAGTTCAAGCTGGAGAAAAACAAGAGAGGGTACGCGATTTCCAGCATCAAAAACCCTGTTTTCAAAGTTGCGATGCAGATATTGGCTGGAAAGGTTATGCGGAGGGGTCATGCGGATGAGGTGCTCGCACCAATGGTCGCACTTACCGCGCAATGTGCAAAAGGGGTCCAGTTTAACTGGGCAAACTACTTGTTCAAAGAGTTCCTTGAGAACTGTCGTGAGGCACAGGAGCAGGGGAAGACTTTTCATTATGCGTGGCTACTATTGTCCATAGTACTAGTGGCATGGGAATTGCCCGAGGACAGCCAATTCCCAACGATTGTGCAGGACCTTTCGGAGGCAATGAAGTACGTTTCGTTGTGGGCAACCAAACATGCAAAGAGAATACGGGACAGTAAGATATTCTAGGTGTTCATGGAGATGAACATATGAATGGGGATTAATCGTAAGCTGTGGTTATCGTCCATATTCTATAACAGTCTGCAAAGCTTCGCAGAACTCAAGGAAGATTTCCATCATGTTTACATCAGAGCGCAGAAGGACCCCACAAAGACATGGCACGAGCTACCCTACTTGGAAATAGACGATGTCATCTTCATGGACCTTGAGTCGTGGCCACCGGAGTGGCGTGCTCCAGCTAGATTCGCGGTGGAAGCAAATAATTCCGCTGCGCAGAGGAAAAAGGATGAGATAAAACTGTGGATGGCGTAGTTGGTAGAAAAGCACAGGAACGAAGGGGAAACAACTAAGACATAGGAGGCACGCAAAGGTCCGAAGGTGGCAAAAGAGCAGCAAAAGACAGCTGAGGAAGAGCGTGAGTGTTAGGCATGGAATCCCCCCAAGGCATGTTTTGGGGCTTAAAGCCCAAGTTTTGACCAATTCTTTTATAAAAAGCTCCGTGAATTATGGGCGTGGAGCGCGAAGTCATAATAGAGTCACAGGGTTGTCTGCCCTTGTTTTTGTAATGTAATGTCGGCTTGAGAGTTCTACCCATGGTCCGCAGACCATGGGATTATATAAATAGAGTGAGACTCTAAGTTGTAAAGGGACATCATAAATGATCATATCTAAGAGATTTAATGATGAAGCATTGAGTCTAAGTTGAAGTGTAAGTCGTGTCTTTGAGTCATAGAGTAGGAGAAGGCTCTACAGCTAAGTGCGCAGAGGCCTAGTAGTTAGCAGCTAAGTGTGCAGACCCCTGTAGCTAAGTGTGTAGGGCAGGTTGAGTCTGTAACTGTTGGAAGAATCAATAAAGAGAATTTTACCATATTTATGTGTATTTCTTTCCTTTTCTATGTATCTATTACATTGGGTATGAATTGCACTTATATTGTTTATATGATGCGTGAATATATATAACTATTATTGTTAAATGAATGCAAGTTAGAATAACTGTTTACGTGAAGATAAGATTTGTTAGGAAGATAAGTAAGATCTCGGGTGCGTCTTAATGGAATAACGCAGAGCACTGTTCTAGCAACGCGGAAGCTCCACAACCCCTATTTAGGGTTGCATAAAGGCATTGTATCAGGGTGTGAGGAACAGTGAAGTGTGCGAAGTAACCTGTGCGCAGGGACGAACAGTTGGACCAGTCAACCTCTCAGACATCTCAAGGGTGCGGAAACCTGGTTCAAGCACCCCCCCATACTACTTCGGGTGAGACCTTAGTCTGCGCTCCACAGACCGTTGCCAAAAGGGCCAGTAGTACAGGGATTTGTTTGACTCATTAACTTCGAACCTGGGTTAGGCCGTAACAAGCCAACAAATGGTTCTGTTGTCAGGGCCGGGATCTGCATAAGAGATGTCTGATGTCATATCATTGGAATCCAATAAAGAAAGGAATTGAAGATTGGTTGGATTGGAAGATTCACGAGTTCACGACACAGGAAAATAGGTATCTGTAACTATCAAAGGAAGAGTGGTTAGACTGCTACCTATATACAGAGATCCACAAAATTTTCTTCGCATCTTTCCCTACTGAGCTATACGAGTGGATCAAGAAGTTAGAAGATAGCCAAGGAAGGTGGAAACTCAACAATCCTATTGTGTGGACTCTAGAATTGGTGCGCAGATTGGAAGCATCAGAGGATAAGATCGCACGAACTGTTGCTCACTGGCTCGATCGAATTATCGGAGGATTCATCACTGATTTTGTGGTAGATACTTCAGTCAGCTATAGCAAGGCAGAACGACGCTTCCTCAAAGGGCCGCGAGGAAAGTACGTTAAGTATCTAAGCACTTGGATTAGAATGCTACTGTGTGAAAAATAGATTATGCAAATACATTGATGTTTGGGGCTACAGGAAGGGGAAGGATTTACAAAAATGAAGAAGGTATAGAACTAGAAACTAGCCCCTTGTTTTCACCTCCACGAGGAGACGAAGAAAAGCTCCCGAAGGTCTCACCAAGAAGTGCGATAAATTTGACAAGGTAGAGGATTCCACGCATGCCACCCCCACCCACACCACCATTAGTTTCACCGTCTTCACCCCCATCTTCACCCATACCACCTTTGCCACCACTGCGGTTTAATATGGCGAGTGCAATAAAGTTACCAGTATTCAAGGGAGTAGGGAATGAAGATCCAAACCAAATTTAGTTAATTGTAAAAGATGTGTGGGAAGCATAGGGAGTAACAGATGATTCTTTCAAGAAATCCACGTTGGTTAGCGCTCTGCAGGATCGCGCATTGACCTGATACATTAAGCACTGGATGGACAACACCGCGAATGGTTTGTAGCATCATTATCGCTGCATTTGAGGAATTCATTGTCACAGCAAAGATTGACAACTCAGGCCAAAGCTTAAAGACCGTGATGAGGCTACATGAGACCCCGATACAGGATCCTAACCTAGGAGTTTAGTAGATCCACGCCCAGTTGAAAAAATTGTGCCTTGAGATGCAGAGTCTAAAACAAGACAGGACAGCTCGCCTAGAGGTGCGTGAAGAAGTATGGTGCGTAAAGTGCAAGGGTCAAGGAAATGACAAGGACCATTGCCCGATGTTCATGAATTACCTCGCAGGAGGAGGACCAATTCCATTAAGGCTGGAGGCACAAGCTACACCAAGCACGACGCCTGCATTATGGTGCGCGATTGGTCAAAGAGGAGGAAAGAATGCTACAGATAGCTGCCATTTATTACAGAAGTACACACAAAATTCACAACAGTTGTTCTGTAATTTCTGTAGATCAGTGGGACATGATGAGCGCACATGTAGAAGTTATGATTTGATGATGGATCAGACTCCTACCTACAGAGTTCAAGCCAAAACGCGGCCCTTTGACCAGAATGCAGGGATGGCGCAAACTGATTTCAGAGGCACAGACGTGGACGAGGTGGAGGAGGACCAGGAAGAGGTCGCGGATAGCTGATATGTTACAATTGTAGAGGGCCAAGACATTATGCCCATGATTGTACAAATCCAACGCAACCATCATGTTTGTATTTTACATTGTTTGATCATGAAACAGAGGATTGTCCCACACTAATCACAAGGCTGCACGACAAAGGAGCGCTCCAACCTCCCCCAACTTAAAACCTGCAATTGATGAGGTCTGAGCCGTACGAGGAAGACCCTAATGTAAATATTGTGCACTGAAGTGGAATTACAATAGGGGATGACAAGGGAAAGCGGCCATAAGACAGTACTTGGGTTCGCAAGGCTCTAACGAAGGAACCCGAATTTGATTTGGAGTGCACTAAGGAGACCTTCATGGAAGCCAAGAAGAGCTTTGCTGAGGCCTCCACTTCTGGAAGCAAAGAAAGATCGGAGCCAGAAATGGACCCATCAATGCTCACAACATTCCTGGAAACATGCATGAAGTTGTTGCACGACAACAAGGCAGTAAAGGGACTACAGGAACTCATAATAGATGTGCTAGGACCATGCCAGGAGAACCGCGCGTAGTCCACAATCTCAGGAAGCACACGACGCGAACGAGAAGGGAGATGAGATTGACCACGCAGATTGGAGAATATGAGATGGACCAAGTGATTCTGGATCTAGGATCGGATGCAAACGTTCTGCCGAAGCAGACATGGGAGCACATGGGAAGGCCTACGCTACAATGATATCCTATCCAACTGCGAATGGCGAACCAAAAAACGATCCTACCGATGGGGAGATTGCAGGGAATCATAGTAGATATCGAAGGAGAAAGTGTGCTAGCAGATTTAGATGTGATAGAGATTGTTGATAACAACAATCCCTACCCCGCGCTATTAGGAATAGATTGGGCCACTAACATGAATGGGGTGATAAATATGAAGAAGCGTAAGATGATTTTTGAGAAAAAGTCTCTGCGCATGGTTAAAGTCTTTGTGCATGGTTGTACCTTTAGACCCTGCAAAAGGATCGCGCTACAGAGAGCCGGTGTGCGACTACGATAGCGACGATGACTTGGACTGCATTTACAAGATAACCATGCGAGAGTAAGACTGGGTAAATCCAACTGCGGATGGACGAATCTCATGGGAGCATGAGAGCTCATGCACATCAGATTCGGATGAGGAAAAAGAACAATGGCAGAACCAGTTACACGAGGTAACCATGCTGAGCTATAACATGATGACAAAATCATTGCATTACTTATCCATGGAGGTAAGGGATCTACCTATGTATGATGGGTTAAGTAAGGTGGATGACTTCCTAAACAGATTTGAAAGAGAGGTATCAGAACAACAACGTTTCAAAGTGTTGAAATGGGTATTGCGCGCTACGCCTGTGAGGTGGTGGGGTACTCACCAAGGAAGTTTTGAGGGCTGGCATGAATGCATAAGGATGATGTGCATGTGGTTTGAGAAGCCTCAACTATGATGGATGGACAAGATTGTTGGACAAAACAGTCTACGCACCCACCTATCCCGATGGATGTAGGCATATGGTGCAAAACCTACACAGAGGCACATAGTCTTTGTGTTAGGGGACACGGTTAGTAAACAAGTGCAGGTGAGGCAATGGCGCGAATAACCCCTCCAGTTGGAACCACAGAGTATGGAAAAACTAAGTGTGCAGAAGGTTATCCACGCAGAAGCCTCTAACAAAGTATGCGAAGCGCTGAACAAGGTCTACAATGTGAAATGGACTGACTGGGATTTGCATGTACCAGTGGTTCTATGAGCCTATAGGACCATGTACAAAAACCTGACTGTGCAGGCACCACCAAGGATGAACTATGAAGCAACCGCGGTAAGCCCTATAGTACTTGGAGAGCTTAGACCGTGCATGATAGCACTGGTTGATACGATGGTTCACGGAACTTTGGAAGCAGAAATCCAACAGGGAAACCATCGACTCCAAGAACTTGAAGAAGAAAGGGTACGATTAAGGAAGAAAAGTGCTCTAGCGAACGTGGAAGTCAAGAAGCTGGAGGACGAGATAAAGGAAGATTTTCTCGGCAAAAAGACCAGGGTGATAAGGTTGGATGTGCACGATCATGATGATAGGGTTAAGACATATTTCCACGAATTGATTAGTTTGATGCCTTGGCTCGGACCGCACATTACTAAGCGTATTAACCAGGGTAGTACGTTGCAGATGGTGAAGTGCACGACGCCAACCATAACAATAAAAGGTGGGTATTTTCCAGGAAACATGATGGAGGACAGGATGAAAATTCACATGGGTGGTGCGGCAACCTAACTAGCTGTGGAAAGTACAGTATTAGCACTCCAGGCAGTGGAAAGGAAGCGCAGGACTATAAACTACTCTGCCCGAGAGCTGCGCGACATTGGAGCTGTGCGCAGAAGCAAAGAGTCACAAGGTATGCAACCACGCACAGGGGGGTTGCGATGCCATGTGGGTTAGCCAGAAAGTGACCGTTGAAGTCACTATTCATGATGGGATGCCCGACTTGAGGCCAAATGGAGCGGGCGACAAGCATTTAAGATGCGAGTTATGGGAAAGATTGGCGAAAATCTTCCACCAAGAAAGCATTAATGAACCGGATTTGGGGGGAACAACTGAATTCAAATTCAAAAAGAACTATAAATTACAAGGGCTTTCCCAACAAACAACACTTGGTGATTTATGAACTGAGTTATTGAGCAGAGCCATAATTATTGTGTGTCGAGTGTTGATTAAGCCCCTGAGTTCGCGAGTGCTAGATTTCTAGACGGACACGAGGGCAATAGCTGAAGACATTATGGAGGTAACATAAATGACCGCCGAAGAGGTCGTGCAGGCCTTGACTATGGGGGATGATCCAAAAGGTGCTGGGATTGTGGAAAAAAATCTTGGAATCACTATGCACGCCAAGTCCGAAGAAGGACAAATAAGCAATGGTTTCTGTACGTGTGTCCCTGCGAAAACCCGCTATGGACCAAGCTGTCGATGGAAGAAAAGGGGAAAGTTGTTACCATCGAAACTGATGAGGAAGAAGAAGACCTTGAGGACCTGATCATAGAAGAAGACGACGATGAAGGCATGGAGGAGGAAACTTAGCCTGCGCACCCTCCAATAAAGTTGCCTACCTATGTCCCCCCGCGGAAAGGGTAGGCTAAAGTTCCCAGGGACCTTGACAAAACCAAGATCTCACTACAGACCCCACTCCTCCCAGACAACATTATTTTTTAGGGCATGCACCTAGGATGGGTGCCGAGCTTAAAATTCAAAGATTGGGATCTCACTGACCACGAGAAGTTCCCTCAGCTTGAGACCCTACACCTCATGAAGCCAAAGCTAAACACCGCGGTGGGGGTGACAGAATTAGAGCCACAAAAGTGGTTGCGCGGAGTGGCAAAGGCTAGGCTACTGAACTTGCTCTGGGTGCTACATTTCCACCGCGCACTAATAACTATTTTCTTCATTAGGCAGTTGCTCTGCCCGATGCATGATGGGTGTTTGTGGCTAGAGGAGCCCATCCCCATCACGACAGAATTGATTTACCACATTTCTTAGCTTGCATGCAAAGGAGAAGACCCCGCGGTCATATCAGAAGGGAATAGCAGTGACTTGGCCATCGCGGAGGTCATGAAGAAAAAGTACAAGCTGGAAAAGAAGAAGAGGGGCTACACCATATCCAACATCAAGGACAAAGCAGTACGTGTGGTGACCCAAATACTGGCACGTAAGGTTACGCACAAGTGTCGTGCGGATGAAGTAACCGCGTCGATGGTATCACTGGTTGAGCAGTGCGCGGAGGGGGTCTAGTTTAACTGGTCCGAGTTCCTCTGCAAGGAATTCTTCAAGAATTGCTGGGAAGCCCAGGAACAAGGAAAAACATTCCACTATGCATGGCTTCTGCTATCCATAGTGCTCGTGGCTGGGTAATTGTCGGAGGATAGTCAATTCCCCATAATTGACAAGGATTTACCGGAGGTCGTGAAGTATCCTTCACTTTGGGCCACAAAGGATGCCACTAGGATCTGTGACAATAAAATATTCTAGGTGTTCATGGAGATAAACCTCAGAATGGGGATCAACCACAAGCTACAGTTTTCATCCACTATCTACAACAACCTTCAAAGTTTTGCAGAATTTAAAGCGGACATCCACAACATATACATCAGAGCGCGCAAGGACCTGATCAAACAATGGAGGAAGCTACCCTTTGTAGCCACAGACGATGTCATCTTTAATGTCCTGGAGACATGGCCACCTAAGTGGCACGCTCCAGACATCGTAAAGATACAGAAGTCAGTGGCACAGAAGAAGAAAGATGAGGCCAAGCTGTGCATCATAGAATTGGCAGAGAAGAGAAGGAAGGAGGCAGTTGTAGCATAAGTGCAGGAGACGTGGGACGCTGCACAGAAAACAACTGAACAGGAAAATGCCACAGTAGCACAGGAGGTAGCCGCGGGGGCCAAACATCGCCTTCACATGAGCAGGAAGCATAGGAAGAAGAGGGAGGCATGGACCCACAAACCGCATCAACCCAGCTGAAGCACGAGTGCTCGACCGAGCGAACGGGCCTGTGCAAGAAGGTCAAGGCATTGAAGTTGTCTATTGACTCGATCACCCTTACCAAGGGTGATTTGCACGACATCGGCGAGACAGTGCGCGATGTCACCTCCAAGGCCCTCCAAAATTTTATGTATAAAACTAGATTGTGTTGAGGGCCCTCAGAGCGCAACTACAGGAGTTGCAGGTGTGCACTCCTCAGGCTCATACCCTGTCGAACAACCTCGCAGTCGAAACAATGGCAGAATAAAATATGTTTCAAGCGCGGGTGACAAATACCATAGTGCTGCCGGAAGGGGCACTGGTGACAGCAAATGAAGCTGGCAGGCTTACATTTAGCGAGTTGAAGGGTATCGGCATCAACATGGCTGCACTCCTACGGGAGACATTATATGTTCTACAGGATGGGATAGCTACAGAACTGTGGGCTATGGAGAGTTGTGCACTGCAAGTCCTCAGTGTGCAGAGAATCAACATGGAACAGTTGAGCTTGTAGCGTGACGAAGTAGTGTCGTAGAATCAAAAGCTGGTACAGGTACTAGATGAACCTTGCCAAAGCGTCCCTG
Organism: Pinus taeda; assembly: GCA_000404065.3. Taxonomy (NCBI): domain Eukaryota; kingdom Viridiplantae; phylum Streptophyta; class Pinopsida; order Pinales; family Pinaceae; genus Pinus; species Pinus taeda. Next base: position 10,734 of record APFE031496054.1, read on the forward strand.
AGCTACACATCCCAGCAAACACATCAGCAGAGGTGCATGTCCACAGGCTAGCAGCAGGGGTGCGCAAGGCATGAGTAGAAATGACAAAGGTTCAGCTGGAGCTAAACCTTTAGATTGCAGAGCTGCAGTTGAAGGCACAGCTGTCCACCCCTTCGGAGGTAAGAGAACAGTGTGTCAGTGCTATTACAGCGGCACTGGATGAGATTGAGGGTGTAGTGATGGACTGCACCAACATGTTGGAGGAGTCACTTCAGGTTCTCACAAATATGCAGGAGGACCCCAACATTCAGTGCTTAGAGGCAGAGGTGTGAGAACTTCAGCAGTAGTACGAAAACGTGAAAGGAACTGCGCAGACGGTGGCCCTCATTTAGAGGCTTGCGTGGATGAAACAGGCCAAAGCGCTGAAGGAACAGGTGGATGCAGCACGACACAGGAAGTAATCCTGAAGGCGCGCATTCAGCCTTGGATCGACGAGGCCTTCACCATCACAACAGCAATTGAAGGCAAGCTCGCACAAATGTATGGGACAAAGGCACAGATGCACAGAAGCACTTCCGACGCTACGGTCCTGGAACAACATGTATAGTAGATCCAACAGGCAGCAGCTCAGTGTGCTGCCGACCTTGCAGCAAGTCGAGCAGAGTTGGAGGGACTCTGCACAAAGATCTCTACGTTGATAGAGTGACTTGAAGGCAAGTCATGATGTTTTTGTTGGGGGCATGTTGGGAATGGAATCCCCCAAAGGCGTGTTTTGGGGCTTAAAGCCCAAGTTTTGACCAAGTATTTTGTAAAAAGCTCTGCGAATTATGGGCACGGAGCGCAAAGTCATAATAGAGTCACAGGGTTGTCCGCCCTTGTTTTTGTAATGTAATGTTAGCTTGAGAGTTCTACCCATGGTCTGGGGACCATGGGATTATATAAATAGAGCGAGGTTCTAAGTTGTAAAGGGACATCATAAATGATCATATCTAAGAGATATGATGATGAAGCATTGAGTCTAAGTTGAAGTGTAAGTCATGTCTGTGAGTCGTAGAGTAGGATAAGGCTCTACAGCTGAGTGCGCAGAGGCCTAGTAGTCTGCAGCTTAGTGCGCGGACCACTGCAGTTGAGTGCGCAGAGCAGGTTGAGTCTGTAACTATTGGAAGAATCAATAAAGAGAAGTTTAACATATTTATGTGTATTTCTTTCCTGTTTTATGCATCTATTACACTGGGTATAAATTGCACTTCTATTGTTTATATGATGTGCGAATATATATAACTATTATTGTTAAATGAATGCAAGTTAGAATAATTGTTTACGTGAAAATAAGTAAGATCTGTTAGGAATATAAGTAAGATCTCGAGTGCATCTTAAGGGAATACCGCAGAGCACTGCTCTAGCAACGTGGAAGCTCCACAACCCCTGGTTAGGGTTGTGTGAAGGTAGTGTATCAGGGTGCGAGGAACAGGGAAGTGCGCGAAGTAGCCTACGCACAGGGATGAACAATTAGACTAATCAACCTCTCAGACATCTCAAGGGTGCGTAAACCTAGTTTCAGCACCCCCCCACACTACTTCGGGTGAGACCTGAGTCCATGCTCTACAGACTGTTACTGAAAGGGCTAGTAGTACAGGGATTTGTTTGGCTCATTAACTATGAACCTAGGTTAGGCCTGAACAAGCCAATAGTGAGGGGGAAAATTCACCTTCGCCCAAACGGGAGACAAATATAGAGCAAGGTGGTGCGGACCCACAGACAATGTCCACCCAACTAAAATGTCCACACCCAAGAGAGAAGGTAGGGTCGTGAAAGAAGTCGAAGGCTTCAAAGACTTCTTTCGAACTAATCACCCTTACTGAGGGAGATCTACACGACACTGGGGAGATGGTGTGGGACGTCACCGCAGAGGCTCTCCAGAAGTTTGCGGAGGAAAACCAAATGGTGTTATGGGCTCTCCAAGCACAGATACAGGAGTTGTAGGTGTGCACTCCACAGGCTGGTACTGTGTCAACCAGCCTCACACTAGGCACAACCGCAACCGAGGAAATGTTGTGCACCCGAATGACCAACACTATAATACTGCTAGAGGGAGCACTCATGACAGAAAATGAGGCCGAGAGGCCTATGGTCAGTGGGCTGAAGGGAATCAAGATAAATATGGCTACGCTCCCTTGAGAGACACTCTATGTTTTACAGGATGGAGTTACTGTATAACTACGAGCCAGGTAAGGTCACATGCTCTAGGTAATGAGCGATAAGCACATCAACATCGAACAGTTAAGCCTGTAGCGTGACGGGGTAGTGGGGAAGAATTGACAGATCATGTAGGTGGTGGAGGAAGCCTGTTAGATGGTCGCGGAGATGGTCATACATGGAGGTGCGCGTCCAGAAACTAGCAGCAGGGGTGCACAAGGCAAAGGAAGAGACGGCCAAGGTTCAGCTTGAAATGAACGTTCAGATAGCCAAACTACAATTGAAGGCACAGCCTTCAACTCTGCTGGAGGTTAAGGAACAACACACCAGCATGATAACAGCAGCAATAGCGAAGGTCAACAGTGCAATGAAATACTGCAGAAAGTTGTTCGAGCAGTCATTCGAGGTTCTCACCACTCTGCAGGAGGACTCGAACATACAACACCTAGAAATAGAGGCATGGAAACTACAGCAGAAGTGCGATGAAGTAAAACAGACCACGCAAATGGTTGCCCTTACATAAAGGCTGACATGGATGCAGCATGCGAAAGCGCTTAAGGAGGAGGTGGATGTTACTCAACATAAGGAAACAGTTTTGAAGGCAAACTTACAGCCGTGGATTGATGAGGCATATGTCATTACAACCTCCATTGAAGCAAAGCTCGTGTAGATGCAAGGGACACAGGAATGGGTTTAGGGCAGCAGTTCAACCACATCGGTCTTTGAACAGCGCATCCAGAAAGTACAGCAGGCAGCCGCTCAGTGCACTGTCGATCTTGCAACACTCTGGGCAAAGTTGGGAGGTCTCTGCGCAAAGATCTCCACACTAATAGAGTGACTCAAGGGCAAGTCACGATGTTTGTGTTGGGGGCCTGTTGGGCACGGGATTCCCTAAGGGAAGTTTTAGGGCTTAGAGCCCAGATTTTGGTCAAAAGTTGTAACTCTGACGTAAAGACTCCGCATTTTATGGGCGCGGAGCGCGTAGTTTGTAAAAGAGTCATAGGGTTGTCCACCCTCAATTTTGTAATATAATGTCGGTTGTAGAGATATACCCATGATCCACGGACCATGGGATTGTATAAATAGAGAGAGGTTCTAAGTAGTTAAGAAATGGAAGGGCATCTAATGATGGAATAAAAGCATAACAAAATATCTAAAGTCTAGTTTGGGTCATAGAGTAGGAGAAGGCTCTACAGCTGAGTGCGCAAAGGCCTAATAGTCCGCAGATGAGTGCACAGACCCTTGCAGCTGAGTGCGCAAGGTGAGTAGAGTCTGTAACAGTTGGAGCATTAATGAAGGGAAGTTTCATATCCATTCTGTGTATTTATTTCCTGTCTTATACATCTGGTACATTGAATCTACATTACACTTTTAATGCTTATATGATGCATGAATATGTATGAATGTGTTGATTAAGTGAATGCAAGATAGAATATCTTTTTATGCGAAGTTAACTAAGATATTTAAGAAGATAAGTAAGCTATGTGATGTAGTTTGGGGAAGTAGCGCAGGTCGCTGCCATAACAGTTTGAAAGCATCTCGGCCCTGGTTAGGGTTGCACAAAAGACAATTATAACAGATCGCGAAGGTATTGAAGGTTAGAACAGTGCACGAGGTGACCTGTGTGAAGGTAGGAACATTTGGACTAAATCAACACCTCAGACATCTCAAGGGTGTGGAAAATTGGTTCCAGCATCCCCCCATACTGCTTGGGGTGAGACTTCAATCCGCGCTCTGCGGGCTGATGCCGAAAGGGCCAATAGTGTAGGGATTTGTTTAGCTAAATAACTCCGAACCTAGGTTAGGCCCCCTCAAGCCAACACAAGGTGTTGAAAAAGATTGGTACTATGGCATACAAATTGGAGCTTTCTACAGCTTCCCGAGGGCACCCAGTTTTCCATGTTTCATGTTTAAAGAAGGTTATAAGTGACAAGCTCCCAATTCAAACAATATTGCTAGAACTTGATAAGGAAGGAAAAATCATATTTGAACAGGAAGCAGTCACAGAAACAAGAACTCAACAGCTACGAAATCGATCAATTTCAGAGTATCTCATCAAGTGGAAGAACTTATCCGCTGAAGATTCGACATGGGAGGATGAGAATTTTATACAGAAGCATCTAGAAATACTCAAGTGTTGAGGACAACGCTTTTTGAAAGGGGAGGGGCATGTTAGGTCCCTATAATACTAGTGATTCCCCCATTACTATTGTCATTGTAGTCCTTATTGTTATTATTGTGCCCCTATTGTCCCCATATTGTTATTAGTGTGCCCCATAGAAACCCACTATTGTTATTTTTGTGCCCTTATGTTATTATTGTTATGTCAGCTTGATTATATTGTGACCCCTTAAACTCCTCTATATAGAAGAGAGGTTTAGTCATTTGTATCATCCAAGAATTTTTCATTTGTGTAATGTAAAGGAGGTTTCCCCCCTTGAAGAGGCTGAATTCTAAGGCGTTGATCTATCTTTTCTATCTTTTTGTGAGTTGGTTTCATAACATGACTTCATACACTAGCCTAGAACCACCCTCCCACCCTATAGAAGAATAAAAGAAGAATGGACTCCTGTACTAGGGAGAATGATCCACTTTACAATGATATAGAATGATGTAGAAGAAGAAGACACACTAGACCATAACCCCAACTATGACACAACCACCTAATGATGATCCTAGACCTCCCGAAACTGCCTCTTCAACTCTTGGCAAATAGACACTTGTACAACTTTTACAATGATGCTTTTACAATGACTTTGTACAATGATACTTTTATAATGATTGTATGCATTGATGCCCACTTGAAGACTTAATGTGGTAAACTTCTTGCTGTTGTTCTGCACCTTGATTTCTACTCTTTTCATGCTACCTTTTCTCATTGTTTAGAACATTATATTATGCATTGAGTCTTCTCTTGATGAATATATAATACCTACAAAAAGTCTTCAAGGAAATACCCATGACATGATAATAGCAAAAATTACCTCATCCTGCAAAGCATATTTCAATGCTAAACAAAAACAACAAATTAGAATACAAAGAACCTAATGCAATTAAGAGATGAACATGCATATACATAAGATACTTTCCTGGAGCTTACCTCTATTGTATCATTTTGTTGCACCTTGCTATTTGCTGCCCTAGAAAGTCTGGTCCTTTGCACCCCTTGACAACACTTGATCTAGTGTTTTTTTCTTGCCTTCTAGGACCACAATATTGAATCAGATTTATCTATGTGATTTCAGATCCCCAATATGTGATCTTTGATCCTATAGTAGCCCTTTGAGTCTTCTTTCCAATTCCACAGGTCTGACCCGATTTGGATTCTTCAAGGCAAAGTTATGCCCAATCTCTCACAATGACCTATTTATGGACTAGTTCAGTAGAGCTAACTTGTATGGTGTTCCACATGTCACTGTTTCCTCCTTTAGCTCTAAAATTGTTATACAACAAACTACAGCCAGTGAACTATCCACTATGTTTTACAGAAGTCCAATCCACTTCTCAGAGAGAGAGTTATGATGATTTTCCTAAGGTCACCTCTTTGATATGAAATTCGGGAGCCTGCAAAAATCCTAAATTCCACAGATCGTATCTCCAAAAATATAGCAAACCAAGATCTGAAATTTGGTCATGACATTCATCAGGATTTCAGCTCAAATGGGTTTTAATTTCAGCATCTAAGGCTTCGCAAAAATAAAGTTATAGCGAAAATTCCATGATCACTACTTTTGGAGGATATATGAGATTTCTTTTTATAGAGTTGAGAGGGGCTTCTAGAGAGAATGTTGGAGGGATTTTAGGAGCTTAAAAAATTATGAATTATTGACTATTAAATGAAAAAATCAATGATAAATGCCATGCCACAAACCCATGGGGTTTTAGCCCACTAATTGGGGTTACTAACTTAAATCTTGAATAACTTACAAACCATGAGGAATTACAAGGAGAGCTATATACCGATAGAAAGATATTTTTGATTAGAGTATTCCTATAATGGTTATGAGACGAGAAACTATGAATGATGATGCCCAATGTGCCATTGAAGTTCATTTTCATCCTTGGTGCTGCTTGGGTTGACATCAATGAAAACCTCAGATCATCTTTAGATCAACATCTTACACAACAAGCACACATGCACAACATAAGTGGTCTACCTTTCTCATGTTTGCTTGCATGTCACAGTCAAGAGAATGCATAAACTCAACATCTGCACACAATGTAGCACAACACCATGGTAGCTTCACAGAGTGCATGTCATGTGCTTTCGCTCATCTTTGTCCTGTGGTCGCTTGTAAACTCGGAGTGTGTTTGTCTTCATTGTTGTATCTTTCTTATTTGTTGGTTCACATAGTTGTCTTGTTCGTGAACCATGCCTTCACTAACATGGGTAAACCAATGCGCTGGTGGCTACACTAGAAATATCACTTCATGTGATCAAGCCCATGCATTATGTTGGGTTGTGTTATATTCTTCCCATGACTAACCTACGTAGTGAACTGGGGGGTTAGAGGGGGGGCGGAGCCCCCCCTTCGTTGCGCCGATTGCGCAGCGGGGAGCGGGTAGCCCCCCTCTACGGGGTTCGGGGCAGCGCCCCGAGAAAAACTTTTTTGGACCCTATATTAGGTTGGGCGAACCTACCTATGGTTTTCGGTCAATGGTTTTGGATGTGATGGTTTTGGTCCATGGTATTGGATGCTTCGGCATGTATAAATATGTATTGTAACATTGAAAGGAATATAATTAAAAATCAAGCTGGTAGTCTCGGTTTTGAGATCAAGTGGGAAATCTCTGTGTATATGTGTTTTATGTGTTATGCTCTTGCATTTTTATTTTTCCTGTGATTTAGAATTCGTATGCAGGTAATTTTTGTACGGGGTTAGAACCTACAATATTATATTATCTTGAGAATACAATCACAAAAGATTTAATGGTGCATACATTTCCATATATATATATACACACACATTTATATATGTTATGTCGAGATAGTCCCAACAATTTAATTGTCAAAACCAATTTAGCCTATCTAACTTAGACTCTTGAATCGACTAGACAGTTGATTGACTTTATAATAACAATTCTAGAATTATTTGGGATGGTCAATTAAATCAGCTAGCCCCTCCAACATCTTCCCTACCCTTAATTTCTTCTTTGTGACAAAGAAGGGAAGATTTGGAGTCTTACAACATTTGTACAGATTTGATACACCATAAATTAAAAAATGTAAATCCTTATAATGAAATAAAATTTCATCCAAAAGCGTGGTTGGCTAATTACTAGATCTAGTTTCGTGGTCAACGAGAACTTCTTGAATTGCATTTACAATATTTAGGATGTGAATTCCTCTTCTTTTCCCTTCCTTGGTCAATTGATTGGAACATTCAACTTTAATTTCCTTAGCGTGATGTTGTTGTTGAGAAAGGAGACCACATCCTAAACAACTAAATTAATTAATTAATCCTTAGAGATTTAGTTTCCCTAGAGTGATGAACATTTTTAGTAGAAGATTTGAAATAGGAGGTGATGTAGGCGTTACATATCCTCAACAATGTGTCTTGTTGAATGTTATGTTCTTCTTAATGAAAAGTATTACCTTTCCTATTGAGTGCATATCTATTTTGTTAGATTTCGATATATTTTAATTTTTTTCCTAAAATATATTTATTAATTTATCAATAACCATAAAAAAATATGTTTTTATATTGCAATATCATTCTCTTTTAGAGCAGGTGGAAAGTGGCTTGCATATCTCGCACTCATTTGACGGGGGACTTTCATGAACAATGAGGTTAGAAAAACATTAATATGTGTATAATGGTTTCAATATATTTTGGTTTGTATCCTTTAAATTACCTTCCTAAAGAAATAAATGGGAATGCATTCGATATTTGCATAGTTTTAATAAAAAAAGATCTCATAGACTGTACATTGTACACTAGAAGTCAGTGAAAGTCATTGCATTGAATCAACAATGCCTTAGATTTCAATACAAAGC
>APFE031496061.1:0-76606 GCA_000404065.3 Pinus taeda
GTTGTAGCAGTCTAGCCTCGTCGATCTAGATGAGCTCCTCCTTCACTTTGAAACCTGCATACACTAACAATCAAACGATTACATAACACCTGAATATTCCATAAACAAAGCATATTCAACATATAGACCAAGGAGTATATGAAACAATTCATTAACAACAAATCATTGAGAAGAATGGACTTATTTGTATTAAGCAAACAAAAAAGAAACCATTACAACCTGAGCCTTGGTGTTGTGCAAGTTCCTCCCAGGGTCCAGCAAGAGTTTTCCTCTACTTTGACAAGCTCACCCACTTCCAAATGAAACAAGAAAGGATGGTAATCTCTCCTCACAAGCTTCTACAAGGAAGTCGTAATTCCAGCAGCATCTACCCTTTGGAATGTTCAGCTTTCAACCTCCCCTCCTCTGGCCCAATGCCTGTATTTATAATGTTCTAGAGGAAGTTAATCAGGTCCAACATCAATGGGATAAGCCCCTCTTTTGGATGGGGTAGCTCATCTCTTGATGGCATAAGTTCCTCTTTCATAGGGATGCATGAACCATCTGGAGGCGCTCAATACACGTCAACCAATCTTCTAGAATGCTCTAGAAATGACCACAAGTAACTTTTTTAAGATGAAACTCGCGCCTTTTGACCTTTACAGGGGTACGCACCCATCCCTTGACATACAGAGCATACAAGTACACAGTATAATGAACTTGGAGTGCGTACACGCAGGTAAGGTAGAGAGAACCTGCGTACCCAAAGATAAACATATTTTTTAATGACTTTCTCTCTTTCTTGAAGTTTGACATGGAGAGCAGAGGTATAAGGTTTGCCAAGGAGGATAGTATGACTGTTGATGGATCCATACTAACTGCAGATAGTCATGGTGACAAATTTCAGTGTAACAGGGCCTTTCCTTTTGGGATCGCCGACAGCGATCTGCCGATATTGGCAATCGCAGTTGAAAGTCGCATTGGCCCATTGCACTATATGCCTTTGACTGTCCCTGACTACCACTGCCGATTGCGATTGCCAATCGAATCTGGACTGCTGATCAGCCAGATCCAATGGCCCCTGTGCAACCATGGTTAAAGCCTCTGATTGCCTTGTTTTTAAGGTTTTCCTCAGGTTTTTAAGGCCTGATAGTGTATCCGCCTTCTCCATAACTTCTCCTTTTTCGGTGGTCTTGCCCTTTAGGGAGATTTTGTAGACTTAGAGGGTTTTTAGATGCATTATTCAAATAATTTTCCTCATTTTCAAAGGAACAAGGGGAGCTTCTTTTCATGATAACTTCTTCATCTGAAATCCATTTTCGCCCATTCAAGTTGCGTTGGATTCAGAATGAGGAGATCTCTGCAATGAGATTATTTCTATGGGCGCCTTGTGATTTTAATTTTCCTCTGATTTACAAAGGATTTGTGCCATTTTTCACCTTTCACCTCTTGCATGAAGTCTTTTAGACTTAGAGGTTTATCTAGGATCCATTTTTGGATCACGCCTTCCCACTAAAAGAACTTTTGGTCTCCAAAATACTAATATACTAATTTGAACAGTAAATGATAGTGACTCACCCTGTTCGTTTAGCCTCCCTTACACTTTCCTTTGCATAATGCCTCTGAACCAAAGTTTTTGACCACTTCCCTTCTCTGGATGGGATGGTCTTCTTGAGAAGAATTGTCTTCCTCCTTGCCTTTCTGCAGAACTTCTGTTGAACTGGTCATAGAGGGTACTTTGAGCTTCTTTGCCTTAATCATTGATCCAAGGTGGCTCAACAAATGTGAAGCACATCTGCTCCACAAAACTTTCATTTGCACCTATTTGAAAGGTTGCCTACAACAACTGCTAGCAACAATAGACATACATGCAACAACTGGATGGACTAAACTCTTGCTTCAACAAGGAAACAGATTTCCACATCTTGTGAACACCTCCATGTCTTACATCTACATACAAATGATGGACTATACAACAAGCCCACAAAAAATGCCTTTAAACAGATGACCATTAAGTTAAGCATGTAGAAAAAGAACATTAGGACTCTTTTTCAAAAGATGAAACATTCATCATTATCTCCATTTGGAGACCAAGTTAACTTCTTCCAAGTGAACATGGCATCACATGCATGCCAAAGAAATCAACCCTACAAGTTATTACACATACATGTTCAAAGACAAGGAAATCATTGGCATCCCTATGTTCATGCATCTCAAGCTCATGCATGCATTTCATCCCTCAACTTTCATTTAAGCACATTGTACTTTCAAAGCTTAAATGAAATATAATATAGATGCATCAATAGACATGCAATCTTAATCGGATAAGAACTCTAACTGTTCCCTATGAATCCCTTTCAAAGGTACTACCCTTGCTTGCACATCAGCATCAACATGTGAATCGTTTTGAGACACATCATTCATGGAATCTTTGCTTCCATTTCTGCCATCTTCTCTTTCCACTTTCTTCATCTTTGGTGGAAGCATTATTGGATTTAGTGTCCAGCACTTTGCAGCAAGATGTCCTTGCTTATGGCAGTAAGTGCACTGCATGTGCATCCTCTTGATAACATGATTTTCCTTTATTGAATTGAGACTTTTGTGATCCATATCAAATTTTTGAAGATTCTTTGGCAAAAATCACATAGAGAAACTTTTGTCGACGCGTTTCGAACCAACCAGTGTGGTTCATCGTCAGGACAAGTTGAATGAGCAGATCTTGCTTAGCACATTAAATAGATAGGGTAGAATATCCAATGAATCAAATTTCTCGATAAGGTAATGACTAAAAAGAAAACAACTTGATTTGACTGGATAACGACTAGTTTGACTATGATAAGGGGTATTATATTAATTTATATTAAATTAATAATTAATTTTTTTTAGATAAGAATTGGTTATTAAATTTAAAATGTAATGGACCATGTTACAAATATATAAAGAATAACTAAATAATATATTATAATAAGTAAATGGACCTTTGGCTTCTTGCTTCTCTTCCTTCTTCTGCTTCCTGTATGCGTCCATTTTCTTCCAACATCTAGGAACGTCATGGTTATCCAAACCACAAAAGGAGCATGCGACTGTTTTCCCATACATATGTGGAAATTCATCATGCTTTGCAAAATCAAAAGAAATGTGTTTAGAACCAGATTTATACCTTCCTCTTTCACCTTTATTTCCTTCATGAGGAGTTGAAGCAAATGAAGAAGTGGCTCCCTTTGGAATACCATCAAACTCTTCAAGGCTGTTAGAGTCTCCACAACTCTTTGGTTCAAGTGTGTGGTTCTAAACACCTGCATCCTGCAATTTATGTTTCAAGCTATTGCATTCCTCTTAGATGCAACCTTCACACTTCGGAGGTAGAGGACATGAAATGTAACTCCTTCTTGGGACTGTTTCAATGGATTTCATGGCAGCTTTGGAAATCTCTCCATAAGATTGTCCATAGCCAAAATCCAAATGTTTAGGCCTTCCGTCAACCATTATTGGTTCAACAATACCTTGTGCATACTTTCCTAGGCCCTTTCCTTCATAGCCCATCTTGGACATTAGCTTGGAACCTATGCCTTTAATATGTTTCTCAAAAGAACCAATACAAGCATTCTCAGAAGAATTTGAAGACAAATTAGAATGGCTTACCTCTTCTTCAAGTCGGTACTTGACTAAGGCTTCTTGGGCAACAAAGCGTTGTGTTTCCAACTCATGCATCCTTTTCAGGTTCATATTTACAATATGAAGTTGCCTCTCCCTTCCTGCAATCTGTCAACAAGCAATTGCTTCTCTTCCTTCATGGAATTCAGTTGCTTTCTAAGCATATTTCTCTTCCTTCTATCCTCATACATTTCTCTCACCATATCCATCATGGTGGACAATTCTTGCTTCATGTCTTCATCAGAGAATCTTGTGAGGAGAGTAGAATTTGAGGACCCACTTGTAAAAGTTGTCATTATGCCAATGAACCAAAAAAAACTTCAACAAGATAAATAAAGAGCTTATTTAAGAAACCTCTTGCAACAAACCTCTTTTTATTTGGATTTCCTTGAGGTCCTTGGGTTAGATGAATGCCTTCAACTCTTCTTCCTTCTATAAACTCAGTATATATTCAGTCTACAAACAAGCATACAATCAGCCTCTTGTTGTTCAAACACATTTAAGACAAGCAGTCTTTGCTTTGTCAATCAAGAATTCTGATATAATCCTTCTTTGAAGGTGGGGTCAATCAAACTTAAGATCTGATACCACCTGATCTGAAAATGGGGCTCTTAGGATTCTTGTCTGGCTTACAAGAACCTCTCCCACTTCCAAAGCTTGAATTTTCCCAAGTCTTTTATGATTAACCAATGCAGAATTAAGAAATGCTTGAAAATATAGGTGTATTCTTGTATTTTTTTAACTGATTATTTGCTTTAAAATCTATTGTTTGTATTGATATGTGAATGTGCTTAAACTGATATATAAATTCATATAACAGTAAATAAATCAGCAGTAAAAATAGACACATAAGACAGCAAATTAATTTGGAGTTCACCCACAACTCTTAGGCTACACCTCTGTGAGCTCTAGTTAATTCAATTAGGCTCACTAGGATTATGATGTAAGTCTTTTCCAAGCTCTTTGAGTCAACTCCTGTTGTTCTACGCATAAATAGTGGGTTTAGACACCATTTTATCCCTTCGTCTCTTGAAGCTCTGGCTTTTGGCTCTTGGCTCTAGCTCTTGGCTTTGACTCTAGCTCTTTGGCTCTGGTTCTGGCTCTTGGCTCTGACTCTGGCTCTTTGGCTCTCTGCTCTGGCTTCTTTCTACCTTCTACAACCTTCAACTCTCTCTGGCTTTTCACTTGAACTTCAAGTGACCACAAAAGCTCCCTCAATTGCTTTTTGCTTCTCTACTGCTATTACTTTCAGCATTCAACAACAAACAACAAGTTGGCCACCAACAATAACTCAACAGCAAACAAGAACTTGGCCATTGTTCAATAACCCAACAACCCTCTTTCTTTGGCATTCATGGCTTAAAAGCCAAAATGCGCTACCTGTTGTTTCTCCCTTTTGGGCTCTGCAACTTCTGGCCATGTCTACTCAAATCCCTCCTTTGGCATTCAATAATAATTGTATAACACACTTAGGGGAAGTGGCCACCTGTTTCTGTAATAGGTGAGGGAAATCGATGCTTGAGTCCTTAGTAATAGTCATTCTCTGTTTACACAGATAACACTGTGAAAACATGGGAAATCCACATAAAACATAATATATTGGACTTCAAAAATCCTAAAATCCACTTTATTCTCTTATCAGGTCTACTTGCAAGTTGCATCGCATATCGCAAATGGCATGGTTCCAAGGTTTTCCCCATTGTATTAAAAATACATTAAAAACATGGCAAAATCCCGCTTCTTGGATTTGAAATTATATCAAATCTAGCTTATTGTCCCCATCAAGTCCGACCATCACATATCGCATGTCGCTAGGCCTAGGGTCCTTCCCTTTTGGGGTTGCTGACAGCGATATGCCAATATCGCTGATCCAAGTCGCAAGACGCACCTCCCCGGGGCCTTTCTTTTTGGGATCGTCGACAGCGATCCACCGATATGCCTTTGAATTTCCCCAACTACCGCTGCCGATTGCGATTTCCGATTGGATCTAGACCGTTGATCAACCAGATCCGACGACCCCTGTGCAGCCATTGTTAAAGCCTCCAATTGCCTTGTTTTTAAGGTTTTCTTCAGGGTTTTAAGGCCTAATAGTGTGTCCAACTTTTCCATAACTTCTCCTTTTTCAGTGGTCTTGTGCTTTAGGGAGATTTGGAAGACTTTTTAGACCCATTATTCAAAGAAATTGCATCATTTTCAAAGGAACAATGGGAGCTTCTTTTGATGATAACTTCTTCATCTGAAATCCATTTTTGCCCATTCAAGTTGTGTTGGATTTAGAATGAGGAGATCTCTCCAATGAGATTATTTTTGGGTGCATCCCGCAATTTTCATTTTCCTCTAATTTACAAAGGATTTGTGTCATTTGGCACCTTTGATCTCTTGCATGAAGTCTTTTAGATTTAGAGGTTTATCCAAGATCCATGGAATATTAATAATAAAAATTAACAACCAAAATAGAAATACAAAACCATAACATTAACAAATGTGAAATGTTGCTAAAATAATGTTCATAATTAAAAATATAAAATAATGTCGCTAATTAAAAATATAAAATAATGTTTGTAATTGATAATATTTATATTAATATTATTATTCAGAATACATCATATAATAGAAGATAAAACAATATAAATTAAATTTATATAATAAATATAAAACAATATAAATTAGAAATTAAAAAATATAAAACAATATAAATTAAAGAAATGAAAGTTTAATATAATTACACGAAATGATCTTAGAAAATTAAAAAAATAACAATATAAATAGAATTATTGAAGAGTAAGTATAAGCATATGAAAAACTAGATACATTCAAGAGAACATAAATTTCAACATCAACAACAATTGTTGTCAATCACTAACAAGCATTGATGATAGTTAAGAAATGACAATTTTCACAATCTTGGTCACAGTTTGACAAAGATATGAGATGAAATTTTAAACATTACAGGATCAATGACAATAATGCAAAGTTTACTAACATTGAAATAAATAATAATAATGATAACAACACATTCAAAAACAAAATTCAACTCTCAATACTCGACCACAACATAATTATTTGATAGAAACCTCTTCCAAAACACATCTAGAGCGGTGGAAAAAGAAACACCAATTCAAATCAACATGATAATGATTATGATACTTCACACTTTCAGTCGAGTCCCTTCTCTATCTTCCTCCCAAATTCTCTTTGGTGAAAATGATATAATGAACATTTGATTTCAATGCACCCAAAACATGGATATGCTCATTGACAATATCACGATAGAAGCCATGTCTTCTATCAAACCTTGCACGAATAGAGGTAACAAAACTAATGGATTTCATAATAGAATTAATCACTCTGATGTAGTAATTACCATCATTGTTCTCCATATCTGTGAATCATTGACATAAACATACAATTAAGATGAGTACATTGAAAGAAAACAACATAACAGAAACAAAACTATTCATTTATCATTTTGCCTATTTCATATTCAAACATAAATATAAAGGATTAAAAAATAATAAGAGAAAAAAATAGAAACAACTACAATTCAAGAAATCAAACAAAAATTGCTCTGAAATAGTCAATTTACTTAAAAAAATATTCACAAACAGTAAACTGTATTGAAGATAAATATCCCAAAAATGATATTGACTTTAACCACTCCTCTTTCTTTCTAAGTGTAACATATGCACTATATTTCATTTTTTCATAACGTTGGAATGAAAAGGGCAGTGAAATTCGCAACTATATATTAATTTCACTCTTGATAAAGTTGTAAATGTTAGACCCTACCTTTCTCTATCTCCAATATCTATAGTGGCTCGTTGCAAAGTCATCCCCTGTGATTTGTGTATTTTCAATGCCCATGCCATTTTCAAAGGCATTTCCCTCATATTCCCCCTAAGAATGGGTACAAGAATTGGAAAATCCTTATCAAATATAACACCACAATACTTTTCAAACATAACTATAAACAAATCTGGAAGTTGTGGCAGCTTTGAACCAAGGGCAAAGAAAATATTTTCAATATATCCAAGTGCACCATTAACGAGACCAGTTTCAACCCATAAATTACATGTTAACATCATGCATTCTCCATGACATAGAAGTACTTCATTCTCCAATATGTCATCATCACTATCACTTATTTCTGTTCTTCTACTACTTTCTATAACACATCTTGCAATAGGAGAATTTAACGCTTTAAGAATTTTTCAATTGTAAAAATTGATGAGATTATTCGTTGCAAATAAGTGAACAAAAGAATAAAAAAAATCCTTTGTTGTTGATCCAAGCAACTATCAACATGGGTCATAAGAAACTCCTAGGAGCAAGAGAAGGCTTTGCATTTCTAATATTGGTTAAAATATTGTGAAATGATGTTTGTCTCAGATCATCTCCTTGCTACCTATAAATGTTGTCCATAGCCACTAGAATGTTAAATGTTTCCCATAAAAATTTCCTAGTTGTTCTACCTACATAAAAGGGTTTATCCTTAATAGGACGCATCTTGGCATGGTCACCCACAAGAATGATGGACATGCCATGAAAAGGAAAATCCTTATTTTCAGGAAAGGCTTCTCGTAAATGAAAATCTATTTGTATGAATAACCTTGGACCTATAATTATCATCTCATCAATCAATATATATCGAACATGTTTCATTTCCTCTTGTAACACTGCCAAAGCCTGCCCACACAGTGGCTTCATATATTTTATAGGATTTTTAAAAGATGAATGTATTGGTTTCCCATGTATGTTAAAGTCAACAATACTAGTTGGAGCAAGCAATAACAATGGACTTTTTCCATTTGTTGTTGCACTAAAAAGAGCATGATAAACACACACAATGAGAGAAGACTTTCTTGTTCCAAAAGTACCTAGAATAATATTTTTCAAAGCACCATCATTATCACCATTAGAAAAATGTCAAAAAATAATTTCAAAAGTAGCTAGTAAAGTTTCTGATAGAGACAGATGTGACGAATATGTGTTGCTAACGAACCCATAATTCAAAACAACTGCAAACTGCACTTATTTTACAAAATTGACCTATTATTCTAAAAAATCATTTGACACCATCATTTCTAGCCAATTATAATCAACAACAAAGTCCCTTCTACCAATATTATCAAGGTCTGAAAGGTTTACACAGCTTGGAGGAACTAACCGTGAAAATACCTGCCACGCTTCAAAATCTCAATCAACATTTTATTCATGTATAAGTAGCTCCACATCCTCTTCATCACCTTCATTTGGAAAAGGGCCTCAATCAACAAGCCACGCATGATATCCCCAATTTTTCCAACTGTCAACAATACTTTCGGTCGACAACCCAATATTTGAACCAACATCATGAAATGGCTAGTATAAAAGAAACTCACTATAGAAAAATGTTTCAAACTCTTCTGAACCCTCATCAAGAACAACATAAAACTATGGCCAAACACAAATGATAGCCTGCTTATCGCGTGGCCTCCATTTTTGCTGCCTACACTTCTCCTCAAAATTCCATGATCTTGTTGCTTCTATCAATCATAAATGTTCCAAAAAAATAGGTCGGCTTTGATAAACATATCATTAAGCTCCAATGTCACACTCAAAAAGCATATCAATAAGGAGCCTTCTATTAACACATCATACAGGAGCCTCACACCCACTCCCACCAACAACTCTGGTCCACATTTCATGAGAACATTAAAACCTGATGTCGATAAAGAATTAGTTGATAATCATAATTTTCTCACCACAATATTAAACATCAACATTGTGAACATTTAAATGGTCATCTGGTTCATACTTCTTTCTCCCTTTTTCATCTATTGACAAGGTTGACTATGCATAAACCTCCCATCGAGCATGATAGCGACATGAAAGAACACACCCATTTTTACGTAAACAAGAATCAACACTACATTTTGTATGTCTTTGGATACGGCTAACTAAATTCTCTTAATCTTGTTTGGCATTAGAAGGAAAAATTTATTCAATATTCAAAAGACATGGATCATGATTTAAAGTTCAAGGGATCATACATTTCGATGATGTACATCATGGGGATTCCATGTTGTAACATGTTTTTCAAAGTATCACTTTGCTACACTAACAACAATGGAATTGGACCAATCCAATGTTTTCATATCTCGTGCTTCAGAAAACCACAAAAAACCTTCGATATGGGCAGAACCTCTATGCTTCCACTCGTACATGATGAAAACATGCAATTAAAATATAAGAAGCAATCATAACAACATAGATTTTCCTTCAAATCATTATCAAATTGTCGAAAATGAAGAACAAAAAACTTATAGCAAAATTATCTCACGCCAAGATATATCTGCAAGACTATGTCACAGAAGATATTGAATCTTTGGTGCATGCACATAGAAACTATATGTAGATACTGAATAACATTTTGAATCATTTTGGCATGCTCACTTTGTCCATGACAATCTCTGCTTGAAGGCATAACACTATGCAAATCAGCCCACTTTGTGTCAGTCACACTCAATATAAAAAACATAGTAGGGAAACCCAACTTGTTGATTATATCAGTTAATCCAGAATGACACTTTGTCTAATAAGATATTGTACCCCTAAGACAAGATCCAAAATGAATTAATTTCTCAGCCAACTTATTATTTGGAAAATCAGAAAGTTGTTGACACAACTCCTGAATAGTTGCAAGCACATTTTCATGAATATTTTTCTTCAAAAAAGATGAAGTTGTTTCCTCTCTATGATGCTGCATAATCATATTCAACATGAAATATCAAAATCGAGGATGGATCCAAAATCTTTGATCATAAAATCTCAATAGATGCAAGCCATTTTCATTCATCTGAACATTTCAAATTTGAGGATGCAACCAATCAACATCACCTATAGGGAATAAAGTGGGGAACGCCTTATCTAGCAGTCCTTCGGTATTATATTCATTAATGAGAGATATACTAATATTTGGCTAATCTATTGTTTCAACGGATGTGTTATTTCCATTCTCAATAAATATTTTGATTCGATCAACTTCCCAGGATTCATTAGCCAAGCGAGAAATAAAGGATGACGGGTGATAGAGCAAACACTTAGCCCCATTTGTTTCAATGTTTGCATCCATCCTAGGTATATCATTAACATGACTATCAACATATTATAACTTGCTAGAAATATCGATAGGTCTTTCCGGGAGAGAAGCAATTGAATCCATGTCAATTTCCATATCCCTATAGTACTTGTCCATTTCAATTTTATAATGGAATACATTGATCACACGTTACAGTCTCTTCACATAAAATTCATAGTATTCAAATTGAACACCTCGCCTTCTTATAATAAAAGAATCTAGTTCTTCAACACAACATGGAAGCTTCTTTGCAATCAAAGAAATATCTTGTGGAAAACATATCGTGTGGTCACTATATTTATATTGACCACCACGAGCATGCGTTACTTGTAATATTGGATTTACCCGCACTATTAGCATCTCTTCAACTTGTGTCAAATCTCTTAGAACCTCAAGCTTCTCACCCAGATCCATGTTGTTAAAGTGAGAAAAGTGATGAGCACCTTTCTGAGACTTACATATTTTCCAAATTGACCCCTCGTGCAATCTAACAACTTTTATACTAGGATAACATTCATTACATACATAGCACATATGCACAACAGACAAACTACCAATTCTCAATCGAAACTTTTTATGCACATCAACCATTTGTTCACTAAAATGATACCGAACAATTCCATTTTCTCTAGGAAATACCATTCTAGCTTGGTGATCACGCGAAACAACTCATTGAACTAGAGTATTGGTTATATCATTTGTTGCCATAATAGAATGGGAAATCATTCTTCTATATTCATTACACCTGACCAAATTATTCTTGGAAGAAAGAAAATAATGTTTGTAAGAAAGAAATATCTACAAAACAAATCAATTTTTTTAATGAAACAATTTTATTTTTTTTTACATTTTCTTCATTGCTACATTGTCCATGTGCAAGTCGTTGAACTGATATTTCTTACTTTTCTTGTAAATTTGTTTGTTGACCATTATTCATCTCAATATAATTCTATGAAAAAGCATCAACAAAGACATTTAAAAAACAATATAAATTTAACATTGACAACAACCAAAACCTTTGAAAATAAATATGCATTAAGCACTTATGCTCTAACAAGAGGAAAATTATTCGCACATTCTTCGAATTCAACAATATTCTTTATAGAGCTACATCGATAAATATTGGTTTCAACATTTCCCACAAACTGATTGAAATCATCAACCATTCTAGCAAGCATATTACTATCACCAAAAAAATCATAAAAAAACAACTTCTTCCTTGGAATCAAATTCTCTATCTTCCATTATAACATATGTTGCACCATTTCCACAACCCCCAAGGTTCTCTTCTCTGTCGAGGGTCCCTATGTAAACACAATATTCGAAAACATAGAACACCTGAGGAGATAAATGGAAGAAGACCAAAATTTCAAGAGAATCCACAACAAACCAAACAAAAATGAAAAAAAAATGTTCTCCTACATACAGACAAAAGTTTCTAAAATTACGATTAGTTCTATTGTACATTTCATCATTTCTTGAAGTTCGACAAGTTGATCATTTACCCTTGCATTCAGAAGAAATAAATGTTTGACTTCTTCTAAATCTATTGTCTAGTTACTAATTATTTTGACATTGTTCTAAAAAAAATATGGAAAAAAAAAAGAACAGTAAAAGGTTCAGATGCAGAAGAAAAGAAAATGCAAAAGAAGAAAAGAAAATCCAACTCCCTACATTGTTCTAACAAAGACATTACATACAGATTCATGGCAGGTAGCTATATTAACAATATAATCGCTACCAAGAAATTTCTGACCCTCTTTTCCAACACAGTCTCCCAAATTTTCAACCATTTCAAGAAATTATTCATTCTACAGTTCTCATCAACTCCAAAAACTTTATTTCTTTCATTTTTTCATAGGAAAAACCATTGTTTTTCATACGCAGACTCTCTTTCAAAACACAATATTCCAAAAAAAGATACATTTTAGTAAACCTTCAAAAAATATAATTTCTTTTAGATGATAAAAATGCAATGAAATGACCATCAAAACAAAATTTTCACTACAGAAAAAAATTGTTGTTTCATACATACATTTTATAGGTCCTTCTCCATCATTCGCTAGATCTCTTTTCTTGTATTGATATGAAACTCTTCTCTATGCTTTAATGACTTCCTTATTTTGTTGATACCACTATCATTGATATTCACTTAATTGTTGTCATGTAGCAACAGAGGGAGGTTTTTTCGCACCACTCTTGCTTCTTATTTCACTCAACATATCTATGATAAAGTTAAAGTCAGTTCAAAAGTCGTTTTACAATTATGTTTCATGCTAATATATACTCTTGAATCTTGAAATAACTAAGAACTAAGAAAAGTGTAGAGAAGAAATATTTGAGAAATTATGTTTCCCACGACAATCTTGGAACACATGAAAAAATGTTCCCCTTAAACATAATTGATAAAAAAACAAGTTGAAGAAATTAAAAAACAAAGAAATATGAACCGCATTCGAAATTTACCATACATATGACATCAATATAACTTCAAAATGTGAATTACAATGATTTTAAAAAAATATTTAAAAATATACAAAATATCTTCTGCATTATTAAAAAAAAACATGTTCAAGCCTGGAACGTTAAATCAATACATCCACACATATTGCACCTATGTGAAGCATGAGGTGATCTCCTTAATATAACTTCAAAATGTTAATTACAATGACATTCAAAAAAATATTTAAAAACTTTAAACATACAAACAGTGTTGAGTAATATACAAAAAAGAACATGTTCATGCCTCAAACTCTAACTGAATACATCCACATGTAGTGGAGGTGTGTCAACAATAGAATCTACATTAGGAATTAGTGAAAAATTATTTCCACTTTCAATCACATCATCAAATTCTTCAACTGTTTGTATATAGAACCATGATGCTTCAAGCATGAACAATCTGTAAAAAAAATGTTGTTTTTCACAGTCTACTCAATAAATCATACAACTTTAATGGCACTCCAGACCAACCAAGCATAAGGAATTTTTCTCGAACTATGCGCAAAAGTATGTAACCTTCATATTTAGAATTTATATCCGAGACAAGTTGAAGCAACAATCATCTGTGTCCTCAATCCTATTCAAAATTTTCCAAAATTTTCTCTTTTGATAATTGGTCAAATTCAAAATTCTCTATATTTTCTAGTGGTTAAATAGATGAGGCACCATTATTAATGACACAAACAAGTTGATTCTTGTATAACCCTAATGACATACATTGTATGTCAACAATAGGAATAAATGAATAACCCCAATTATTTTTGTTCAATTCCAACCAGTAGATAGTGTAACCATAAGTAGGGTAATCTTCATAATCTTTGTCTAGATATACCCAATAAAACTTTTCTTCAAATAAGATAGCCTCCTTTGGTGGATTTACACTACCGTATGGAAGCTTTGTCCTCTTCGAAACATTGTCAACGTTACTGCAAATGAGAAAATGTGAGTCCATGTTTTCACAAACATGTTTCAAAAACACCCATTCATAATTGGTTGGACTGCATTTTAGAAATAAAGAGAAGAATCCTCGCTCCCCAACACTAAGAAGGCCAACATTTCTAAATGCATTCGTAAAAGGGTTGATAATTAAATAATTTTTTGTATGCAAATAACTTTCAAGCGTTTTGAAGAGAACCATTGAACCCACTGCACATTCAATTATGTATGCAGAATGAAGAAAAGGAAACACCATAGTCGACAACCATTATTGTTAAGTTATGATGTTAGGAAGCAATCATTAGGAAAATGGGTGGGGAAAGAAATAAATCCTAACTCTTTCTCACAACATCGATCACAAGCCGGAAGAAAAAGCGGTTTTTCCAAGAAAGACACCATTGTCTACAAACCAACCTAAATTTCATCAACACCAACAAAAGAAGCCAATGAAAGAGAAGCTCAAAAATGTGAAAGGGGAGAAATTTCCAAATAGTAGTATGCATACCAAAAGCAACAACATTCCTTGGCAACAAAGGAAAAATTCCCTTGTGTACTGCAAAGAAAAAAAGAAAAACGTTAAATGACAATAGCAACAACATTCATTGATTATTTTAATCTGAAAATCTAGTAGGAAAACAATCCATTTTTATCATTACTTTCTTTCTATATACTTCAATACTAGACTAGACAAAATAGTGCAACTTAAAAATCCAAAATTAATAAAATTTATAACCACTTCACAAGAACCATTTTTTGAAGCATTTCCTCAAAGATGGGCAAGTTAAACATATGATAATTACCCTCATTGTTAATTCAATTATTATGATATATATTATATATAAAAATAAAAAGAATAATACAAAAGTTCATTTTTTCGATATAATAAAAAACAAAAGTTCATTTATTTCAATATAATACAAAATAAAAAGTTCATTATTTCAATATAATTCAAAAATAAAGTTCATTATTTCATATATTAATATCCATATAATACAAAATTTCGTTATTTGATATTAATTAATCTAATAATAGAAAATTTCATACAAGAGTTCAATATTTCAATAATTAACAAAGACACATCCCCTAGTCAAAAAATGATTTAGATGAGCACATGGTGCAGAACCTTTTTAATATAATATTAAAATGAATATTAAAAAAAAAATATATAGTTGTTGAAAACGAAAACTTGCAATTTATAAGTTACCATAAGTTCATATAAATAATAACTTTTGTAACTAATACTGAAGTTATTCATTAAACTTGACATAATATAAAAACTTTGGAACTAACCTTTTAAGAAAGTTTTTTTTTTTTTAATGATAACAACTTCTAATTTAGGAACTTAAGTTTATAGTGACCATCAATATTCCAAGTTGAGAAAAATTACTATAAAATTAATAATTATTTTTAAAAAATGAAGATTATATATACACTTTATTACATGCTAAACCTGAGTTTCTTAAGAAAAAGAGTTTTGGCTTTAAAATAATAAAAATAACAAATAGACAAAAGAGCTTGAGCAAGTTAAAACAATAAAATTCAAATTAAAATTAGTGTTTCCTGTCATTCATATATAACTAAGTAGTATTGTTAAATGAAAAGAAATATTTATATTAAAGTTGAATATCATAAAGTTTATGATAAATGTAAATGTTTATAGTTAAATTTATTATTTTAATACAATTTTTAAAATATTATGTAAAAGCAATAGTCTTTTAAATATTGAGATGGTATAAGAATAAAATGGCAATGTATAGAATTATAATTATTAAATTAATATTCTTTTTATTTTATAATTAATGAAAATATTACTCAAAAATCATAATTATAATATTAATTATATTTTTTTTATTATTATTAATAAAATCACTATGTATAAGAAATAAATATAAAATTATAGTGCAGAAGACACTGTCTAAAAATTTGGATTATCACATTAACTATGTTATTAATTAAAAATAAAACACCTTCCCTACTATTTGATTGGACATAACTAAACGCACAAAGTATATGTTAACCTTTGCACAGGTGTCCTATTCATATGGAAAATAATGTCAATTCTATTCGTGGTATGATGGTTTTTAAATATTAAATAAATTCATGCCTCAGTCAAGCTACATGGGTTTGGGTGCCAGTTTTTATGTGATAATGGTACCATGCATTGAACCATTCACAAACAACTCACACGTGGAGTCTCCTTTACCGTGGGATGAAGCACTGTTCGATGGTGGATGCGCTTCTTGGGATCCATAAATGATCAACGGTTTAGGAAAGTTGGGAATAGATCAACGATGGAGAGGACTTCACAGTGACTCAAAAGGAAACTGCCTCTGCCGCCCATGCCCTTCTGTCACTCATTCAACTCCTCCGCCGAGCACTTTGCCTTTCTCTGCAACCTGGTTAGGGTTTGAGGAGCTCTTCCTTCTACTAAGGTTTTTTGGGGGTCTTTCGTGTCATGAGACTTCTCCCATGGAGGTTTCACGTACTCTTCCTTATGCTAAAGTCTTTTTCTTGGGGTCTTTCCTGTCATGTGACTCAGCCCATGGAGTTACTTCATTCTTCCCACGATTTTTCAGGGTTAACTTTACCTTTCGATTTGAGGGTTTCCTGAGCGCTGAGTGAAAGACGAAGGTTTCACATAGGCAAGGGTGCCTCATGGATGGATTTAATGCTCTAGGAGTGGTACTTGTGTAAACTCCAGGGTTCTTAATTTTTTCTTAATTGTTAATGGAAATAGGGTTGCAGGCACCATGGCTTCATTTTTAATGTTCTATATATTTTTTTTAAAGACTTATTTAAGATGAACTGAGACTCCTAATTACATTTTGGAGATGGTTCTTCTGTGAATAAAACGGTTATGGGTCTTATTTTTTTTTTCCATGCGGCAATAGTTTTCTGGGTGTGCAAATTGAAAATATTGTTTTGTTCTTGTATATGCGTATAAGCGCTCTTTCTCTTTTTGATTTGCACAGATAATGTTTGTGATTTCTTCTAAAGAATATATGTATACTCGTTTTTAAACTGTTTAGGAGTCTTTGGTTCAATTCTTTACATTCTGGGTTACTTCAGTTAGGAAGACCGTGTAGTGTCGAAGGTATTCGACCGACACTATTAGCTTACGTGAGTTATTTTATAGCCTTTCAATTACTGTATGAGTTTGCACTGTGTAATTTTACCACCAGTTTAATGGTTTACTATATAGTCTAGTACCAAGCCCTAGGTTTGTTGTATTTAGTGATTTGCAGTGTTTTAACTTGTTAACTCATTTCTCGGCTCCTTCCAGTGAGAGCTAGAAGTGCTCTAGTGAAATAATAAAAATAACAAATAGGCAAAAGAGCTTGAGCAAGTTAAAATAATAAAATTAAAACTAAAATTAGTGTTTTCTTTTATTAGGAGTCGTTGCTTCAATTATTTGCAATCTGGGTTCCTTCAGTGAAGATGGTGGTGCAGAGTCGAAGGCTTTGACCGACACTCTTGGCTTACCTGAGTTATTTTATAGATTTTCAATTACTGTATGAGTTTGCACTGTATAAATTTTACACCAGTTTAATGGTTTACTGTATAGTCTAATACCGAGCACCTAGGCTTTTTATCTTTAGTGATGGCAGGGTTTTTGTTTGTTAACTCATTTATTGGCTCCTTCCAATTAGAGCTAGAAGCACTCTAGTGAAATAATAAAAGTAACAAATAGGCAAAAGAGCTTGAACAATTTAAAATAATAAAATTAAAATTAAACTTAGTGTTTTCTTTTATTTATATAACTAAGTACTACTATGAAATGAAAACAATTATTTATATTAAAGTTCAATACATAAATTTCAAGATTAATTGTAAATGTTTAAAATTAGATTTATTGTCCTTAATTAAATTTGAAGAGAATTTTTATATTAAAGTTGATACTGCAAGTTTAATGATTATGTAAAGTTATATTAAAATTAGTATTTTAATATTTTTTTAAAATAATAATGTAACATAATAGTGTTTTGATAATTTAGATTGTATAAGAAATAAAATGCCAATATTTAAGAAATAAATAAATAAAGTACACCGCAGAAGATAATGTCTAAAAGTTTGGATTACCGCATTAAATATGTTATTAAAAATAAAACACATTCCTTACTATTTGATTAGACACATTTAAATGCATAGATCGTTTGTCAACCTTTGCACATGTGTCCTATTCATAAGGAAAATAATGTCAACCCATGGTTAATGAATTGCATTTATTATACAAATGTTTTTAAATATTAAATAGATCCATGCCTCAATCAAGCTACATGGCTTTGGGCACAAGCCTTGATGTGATAATGGTACCATGCATTGAATCATTCACACACAGCTGACACCTAGAGCCTCCTTTACCATGGGATGAAGGACTATTCAACGGTCAACGAGCTTCTTTGGATCCGTAGATTATCAACACCTCACGAAACTTGGGAAGAGATCAACAGTGGATAGGGATTTGCGGTGTCTCAAATCGTAATTGCCTCTGCTGCTTGTGCCCTTCTGTCGCTCGTTCGACTCCTCTCCCAAGTGCTCTACCTTTCTCTACAACCTGGTTAGAATTTCACGTACTCTTCCTTCTGCTCAGGTTTTCTGGGTGGTATGTCCTGTTATGCGACTTCACCCATGTAGTTTGCTTCATTGTTCCCTCCATTTTCTAGGGTTAACCTTTACCCTTCCATGCTAGGGTTTCCATAGCACTAAGGAAAATATAATGGGGTGCCTCCTAGCTACCTTTAGCACTTCATGTGTGGTACTTGTGTAAAATCCCTCTCACGGTAAAGGGTTCTTAATTTTCACCTTTTTGTTAATAGAAGTAAAATTGCAAGGGCCATGGATTGGTTTTCAATGTTCTCTATTTTTTTTTTAAAGACTTATGTAAGATGAAATGGGACTCCTAATAACATCTCGGAGACAATTCTTCTGTGAGGAAATTGGTTGTTTAATTTGCAGTAATTACAATCTGAGCCTTATTTTGTTTTTCCATGCAGCAACAATTTTCTGGGTATGCAAATTGAAAATATTATTATGTTCATGTATATGCCTATAACTTCTTTTTCTCTTTTTTCTTTGTGCACAGAATGTTTGTGATTTATTCTTAAGAATATATGTATAGTTTTGTTTAAATTATTTACAATTTGTTGCTTCAATTATTTTCATTTTGGGTTCCTTTAGTTAGGACGACCGTGTAGAGTCGAAGGTGTTCGAGCAACACTGTTAGCTCATCTGAGTTATTTTATAGAATTTTAATTATTGTATGAGTTTTCATTATATAAAGTTTACCATAAGTTTAATTCTTTACTATATAGTCTAGTACCCAACACCTATGTTTGTTGTCTTTAGTGATGTTAGAGTTTTTGCTTCTTAACTAATTTCTTCGCTCCTTCCATTCATAGCTAGAAGTGTTCTAGTCAGAGCCCTAATCAGCTGTAGGAAGCTCTATGGTGGGTACATTATTTTATGGAAAATAAGAATGGACATTATCAATTCATTATTGTTTCGTTATTGTGCGGTGTTATGATTTATACATTCATGAAAATATCATAATCTAGGTTTTATGTTTCTGAAAGTTCCAAAGGAAAAACTAAAATATTATTTTTTTACTAATTCTTTTTTACATTTTTTTCGTTATCAAAATATATTATTATTGACATAATATGTTTGTTGTTATGATTTAAACTTTTATAAAAATATCATAGGGTAACAAATTGTCTAATGTTGGTCTACTTATTAAGGTTTTATGCTTCCCAAAGCTCCAAATGAAGTTTTAATACTTTTATAAATGTATTATAGGAAATTAACGGTAAACTTTTATAATAAATCAATTTTATTTTATTTAAGTTAAATTAGATATTATGTGTGACATCATAAAATCATTTCCCCAATTATCGCATAGTTTAATATGGGCGCAGATTCATATTTGAGATGTAAATATATACATTCTTAGTGGTATGGTTTAATGTCCAACGTGAGAGAAAATTAAATTGGTCAGGGTTACATGTACCTTAGCTTTCTTGAATCTTCCCTCCATTCACAGAAAGCTGACCCCTAGAGCCTCCTTTACCACGAGATCAAGGACTTCTCGATGGTGGATATAATCCTTGGGATCTGTAAATGATTGATGTCTCACGAAAATTGGGAACACATCAACAATGCAAAGGAATTCGCAGTAGGTGAAAGGTAACTTCCTCTACCTCTCCCGCCCTTCTGTCCCTCATTTGACTCCTCCACCAAGCGCTTTGCCTCTCTTTGCAACCTGGTTAGGGTTTCACACAATCATCTTTCTATTAAGGTTTTCTGGGGGTCTTTCCCATTATGCGACTTCGCCCATGAACCAACTACTCACCCGGGTTCACTTTCTTCACGACATACATCATGCTAAGTTGAATCTTCACTGAATTGCTATGGGTTTCATGATTTTTTTAAGTTTCTCTCTGCTTCATCATAAATTCACTTGTCTCAACAGATCTCACACTTCATTTCAGCATGCAAGTTCTTGGCCCTTTTCCTAGTGTGAAACAGATATACCGTCGAGTTCCCTCAAACCTGTGTCACTAGTCTCCGGTAAGCATTAGTTTATTTTTGTGTATACTATGGAGTTTACTTGATCGTTTCCAAAATTTTATGGGCTAACCCTTTACCTTTCCATGTCAAGGTTTCCAGAGTGTTGAACAAAAGCCGAAGGATTTCCACAAGCAAGGGCACCCCCTAGCTAGCTTCGACACTCCAGGTGTGATACTGTGTAAACTCCTCCTCATAGTAAATGGTTCTTAATTTGTGGTTGCTTTTTAACGAAAACATCAAGGCTGCAGGTGCCATGGATTTCTTTTTAATGTTGTATAATTATTAATTTTTTTTAAAGACTTATGTGAGATAAACTGAGACTCCTAATTACATTTTTTACATAGTTCTTTTGTGAAGAAACCGATTCTTTCATTCTCACTAATATTATTATTCTGTGAAAATATTATTTTGTTCCTGCACACATAATGTTTTTGGTTACTTCTTAAGAATATATGTATATTTTTCCTTAAACTATTTACAATTTGTTGCTTGAATTCTTTGTATTCTAGGTTCCTTCAATTAGCAATGCTATGAAGAGTCAAAAGTATTCATCCAGAACTATTAGCTTACCTGAGTTATTTTATAGACTTTAAAATATGAATTATTTATGAACATATAGATATGCCTACTCATAAATTAGTAAGAAATTATTATATATATATAATAAAAAGTTAATTCACATTAATAACTAGTACACTAAAGAGCTAGTCTTATCTTATACAGTTAGTTGTTATAGCAGTACTACAACTTTAATCCATTTAGGCATGGCCCTCAAACATTCCTACCTATAGGCATGTCCCTCTTAACCTTGGAATGTGAGTTCCTATATCACCTCCTCCTAACCAGTTGTTAGAGATGGGAGAGGAATCCGATAGAAGGGAGGCTTTACTGAGCAGAACTAGCCAGAGCTAGAAGTGCTCTAGTTAGAACCCCAGTGTGTTGTAGCAAGTGCTCTGGTGGATACATTCTTTTATGAAGATTAAGAATGGAAATTATCATTTTGATTTATTTTACTTTTACAGTTTACAACACTTGTTATAATTAGTACTGTTCAACTATTGAATTATTTCTAGATCTAAGATCATGTTATATCTTTAATTAAAATTTTACATAGGAATTACATGGCAACTCATACTTTGAATAGAAAATGTTGTTCAATTGTCTTACTCATTTGAAGATAGACGACCACTATAGTATTCCTCTGCAACTCTAGTATTCCTCTGTAATACCAAGCTTACGAAACACACCCCACCCACGTAATTCACAATTCTATTGTAGCAAAAAGGTCCAATAAAAAATAACACAACAACCCAAGGATACATAAAATATGAAATTCTGAAAGCATGCAAGTTGTCTCAGCATCCACAATGATGGGCACCATTTTGCAATCCACCCCCACCCCACCAGTTTTAGCATCCACTTCTAGAAACAATAACTAATAAAGACTGGAATAAGTAGTCATTAACGTTTACGATTTTTTTTTAACTTTTACCATACTAAATTAATTTTAATAATTTACTTGTAACATAGTAATTTGATTTTTTAAAGGCTGAGTGTAGCTCGAATTATTTGTTGAAGGTATTCAAGTTTATTCCACTGCGGTGTGGTAAAATTGTGGCTTTGAATAATGAAAACGTTTGTTTATTCAACCTTCTTCATCGAATTCATGGAAGTCAAATATAGTAAGATTGGTTTGAAAATAACTTCTCGAATTTTCATTATAAAAAAAAGTAACATTTAACTTTAAAGTGTTCTTTTTAACTTTGAATAACTTTTACCATAGTAAATTACTTATAATAATAGTAAATTAATAACATAGTAACATTTAACTTTAACATGTTCTTTTAACAACAACATACATTTAATTCAAATCATTATAACAACATACATTAACTTATACATAACGCAGCCGCCAACACTTCCACAATAAATCTTGCCACCTATTTTGTCCTTTGCTTTTCCCTTTTCGCAGTTGTCGATTAAACACTCAGATGAAGAATATGCTGGGCATATTCGCTCGTCATCAAATCCATTTGTCAATTGTCAATATAGAACAAGAGTCAACCAAACCTCTTCCACCGAAATTTCACATATATACGCCTATCGGTGAAATATATATATATACATTAGAATCATAATATACATATATACATATAAAGACATATATATACAAAAATAATATAATATAATAATAATAAGTATATATATATATAAATAGTATATAATTAGATAAATATAAATAGATAATATATATATATAGATATCACCGATAGGCGTAATATGTGAAATTCGGTGGAAGAGGTTTGGTGACTCTTGTTCCTATATTGACAATGACAATGTATAATATATATATATAATAATATCGAGAGAGAGAGAGAGGAGAGAGAGAGAAAAGAGCAAACAAACTAAATAAACAAGAAAATTATAAAGGGTTTTATGAATTTTCTCATTTTTTTTTTTGGGAAGCAGTTTTTTTGGTGTTTGTTTAATTGATTTTTCTTATATTTTATTTACATGGATTTTATGCTTGTCTAGAAAATGGAAGGAAATGAAATACTCATATCATATAAGGAGGTCCAAGTTTTAGTTGAAAATTATGGAAACCCTTTAGTTTTATGATATTAATAATTATTTTGTGGAGAGTAATAATGATGATGCATGCAATAGTGCAACTGTACTTAATGACCTTCCTCTTTTAGATAGAAAATGGATTAGTACATATTTGGGATCATTATTGTGATGGGTAGTTAAATAAAGAGTCCTTGTACTAATGATTAGGATAGCAAGGATGCATAACTAAGTCCTACAAATTGTGCTTTCATGAGGTTTACGGTTGTGACAGATTTCACCATGCTAAGGAAGTCAGTTTATAAAGGTGATAGTAAGTTACTTTGACTACATGCTTGTTCTACCATACAATAAAATAGGAGATTTCGTATAAAATTATAAAAATTATAATAAGAGAACTTGCATCGTACCTTAATTCTTTGTTATCTCATAAAAATACTTGATGCAACTAGGACCTTTTCCTCATACACTTCAACTTTATCTCTTAAACTATATTTCATCTATTGCTCCTTAGCATGCTTCACAATGTGTGGAAACCTTTTTGTCAACACATAGAAGCTAGTTCCTGTCATTTAACTTCATCTCTATTATTAGACATATCAAAATGTTCAGTCATCGAGATAACAAGGATCTTTACAAACAAATTTCCTTGGTACATGTTTATCTTGGTATAGAGAGAATGTCAAATGATGGATATTCCTTTACATCAATTAGTTTCATTGGTTATTGGGTTTGGACATATCCAAATTTTAGAACTTAAATGTATTAGCAAAACATTTTATAAATCTCTTTATATGAGTTTTCCTAATAAACAAATGATTCCACATCTCAATAGTCAGATAATTTTCCTTGTCAATTAAATTTTTTTCCTTAGGATATCATGGTTTCAAGAATTTTTCAACATGTTACTCTTAACAAATTTTAATCCTAATTTGGTATGTGTAACCTTGCTGATGGAACCTCGAAATGTAAATATTTCATAAGATCGATATACCAAATGATTGAGAGATCGGGTATCGACTGATCAAGGTTTCAGATCTTTGTAAACTAAAAAAACACCTTTTAATTACCCAATATGTTTACGACTCAATACCAACATAAACATTACATATGTCGAGAGGCTTTTCAGGAACAAGAACTTTTCAAAAAGGTACTACGACAGTAAGGCCAAATAATTCTATGAGCTAAAGATGGGATGAATGATAGATGAAGAGTATACGACTGAGTTCCTAGAGCTATTGAGGTATGTACCATATCTTAAGGATGAGAAGGTTAAATTTCAATTATTTGTCAATGGATTTCCATTAGGATTTAGAGATCATATTGTGTATGATGAACCTCAGTCACTTGAGGAAGTTATTGGGAAATTGAAGCATTTGTATGAATAGTCAAGGTGTAAGAATGAACCTTAGCAAGGTTGGAAAGGGAAATACAAGGTAAAGGTAAATGGTAGCCTAAGAGAGAAAGGCCTTAGAATGTAGAAGAGAAAGAAAATGTGGCACCACAAAAGAGGTTCAATGTAGCTAGACAGGGACATGGTTCATAGAAGCAACAACATAGAGGTGAGGGTAGTGGTCGGTTGGATTGTTGGACATGAAGTAAGGAGAACTTTAGGAGAGACTATCCATAGAATCAGAGTGGTAGACCTCAAATATATAGTGCGCAAGAGGCATAGACTGCTGGGGATGTTGGTTAGAGTGTTCTTTGTATTTATGCAACATTGGATAACAAACATGCAGACAATTAAGCATATATCATTGAGATGGATGGTAAGCTTTGTGATCAAGTTATTTCTATTTTGATTGACCATGGATCTAATTATAGTTATGTTAGATCTGACTTGGTGGATAAGTGTGGTTGGAATAAAGAAGTGCATGCAGAATATTTGTTAGTGCAGTTGGCTATAGGCATGAAGAAGTGAGTTCATCATTGGGTAAGACTTGAATCAACACATTTGAATGTATTACCAATGGGATCATACAGTATATTGTTGGGTATGGATTGGTTATATCAGCAGAGTACAATTGCAGGTATAGGTATAAGTAGTAATACATGTACATGTATGTTGGGAGTTGTTTTTAACCTATTTTCTACACATTCTTTTCCCTATTTTGACCTCTCTGTCCCCTAGGTCTATAACTTTATATGACCAAATTCCATGTTTCTTACCTTTTTAACCTATTCTACTGTCATGTTACTTTGTTATATTTTAACAAATAATACAAGACTTGATTCCTTTTTGTGGTTCTCTGGGAGAGCATTGAAGAAGTATTTTGGGAAGTGTTTCTTTTCAAGTGCTAGCTCACTAGAATGAAGCTACGAAGCAGACATGCAACAAGGATTAATTGTAGGAAAGGGTAGAAAGGTTTATTGTTACACCCTAAAGTGTTGTTACATGTTGCTGTTACACATTGGATGCTATTATAGTTTGTTGTTAGACATTGGATGTTGTTACAGGATGCTGATACACCTCACGCTGATCCGCAATCACACCCACAGTGTTATCGCTAGCTATGTCACACCATCCTGATCCACCATTCACTCGATTTTGTTGCAATGAAGTTGAGAAATGTGGGTACTATTCCATATAACGGTTGTCGGCAACAAGGATTGTCTATCTTTGAAGCAACAACACTCAAGCAGTTGCAATCATAACTGATGTGTATTTGTATTTAGAAATATGTTGTATCTTCGCTTATTTTTTATCAGTATGAGAATCGTGAGATTCTCATGAATGATATGTTTCTAATTTCGTGTTGTAATAACTATGAAAGACTCGATTTTTCGTGTATAAGACACGACATATAGAATAGTATTGTGACATTGCTTCTGTACTTTCTATGTTTATTTTAATATCATTTAGCATGGTCATGTTGTTACTGTCCTTCAACTGATTCGTTAATCACTTTTGCATTCTTCCTTCACCTTGCTGAGGAGGAAGGGCCCTCCTCTTTGGCAGGGATTGCAGTGATATAGGTAGTGTACATTCTAGTTTATTTAATTGATTTATGGCTTTTCATTGTTGTTGTATAAATCGTGGATTAAATTCACTATTGTTTCATTTATATTATGCTATTACATTGAGTTAATTAACAGAATGACAGTAACCAGCTAGAATAGAAGTTAGTTCCTATGTGGCACGCCTTTATTTTGATAGCTGCGAGTTGTGATTACAGGTAGTGGTATAGGTACAGGTTCACAAGATGTGGACTTTTTTCTTGCAACATATAGATTGGTTAGACTCACAGACATGATGTATGTTCCAAACAATAGTGATCTCAAGAAGGTGATATTGAGGGAGTTTCATGCAAAACTATATTCAAGTCACCCAGGCTACTAGAAGACATTGACTGCAGTGAAGAAATTTTGTTATTTATCGAATCTGAAGAAGGATGTCACAAAGTTTGTTACTAGGGGTTTTGATTGTCAGCATGTGAAGGTAGAGTGTAAGCATCCAGTTGGACTCGTATAGTTGATTGCGATTCTAGAGTGGAAATGGGAGGTCATTTACATGGAATTTATCACAGAGTTTCTGAGGAAAGTGAAACAACATGATTTCATCATGGTTGTTGTGGATAGGTTGACAAAGGTAGCGCACTTCATTCTAGTGAATTCTACATTCTCAGCTAGCAATATAGCACAGGTATTTATTAGAGATGTGGTCAGACTATATGGTGTTCTAAAGAAGATTATGTCAAACATGGATGCAAAGTTCACTTCCATGTTTTGGAAGGCGTTATTTGTAGGTTTGGGCGTAGAGTTGGTATTTAGTACAACTTATCATCTGTAGAAAGATAAACAAACTAAGAGGGTCAACATGATATTAGAGGACATGTTGAGGGTGTACGTGATGCATCAACAACAAAAGTGGAAAAAGTATATTCCACTGGTTGCATCCTCTTATAACGATGGGTATTGAGAATATTTGAAGATTCCATTTGAGGCATTATATCGGAGGAGTTGCAATACTCCCATGAGTTGGAGTGATCCAGTTAACAAGGTGTTGATTGGACCAGACATGTTGGCAGACATGGAATAGGAAATGCAGGTTATAAAGAAGAATCTAAAGGCAGCACATGATAGGCAGAAGCATTATGCAGATTGGAACAAGTTGTTCAAGGAGTTCTAGGTTGGGGAACATGTGTACTTCTGCATCCAAACAAAGCAGAGCTCCTTACGGATTGGATCATGTGACAAGCTGGCACCACGGTTTTGTGGGCCCTCCAATATTGTTGAGAGGATTGGATCAGTAGCATATTGACTTGCATTGCATCTGAAAATGAAGGTCCATGATGTTTTCCATGTGTCATTTATTAAGAAGTATGTTAAAGATGTTGATCATCTGATTTACTAGTCTGTATTACAGATGGAACCAGATGGAGAATTCCAACTCGAGCCTCCATCTATATTGTACAAAAAGGTTCTCATGCTATAGAATTGAGAAATCGAGCAAGTTAAAGTGTAGTGGAAGCACTTAGGCCCCAATGAATCTACATGGGAGGTGGAAGATCATATTCAGGCTATGTATCCTTCATTGCTTGCTGGTTGAGGCAAAGCAGTTTTGGTATGGTATTTTGGTATATGTTTCGGTACATGTTTGGTAATGTTTTGGTATATGTACATATGTATATGGATGTAAATACAACCATCAGCTATGTTATAAAGATCCAATAGGTGGTACGGGTGTGATGTCATTATGATGTTATGCTTGTTATGTTGTCATGTTGGTTTTCTTCTTAGGAGGTTGATCATTATGAATACTAAATTGAGCTATGTTATAAAGCTCCAAGGGTAGCATGTTTGTTTTTCAATAGTTTTGTTGAGGTATAGATGTGGTTGAACACCGAGGAGAGTGTCCCCCAAGGGGGAGGGTTCTGTAATAGCCCTGGTAAAAATTCCATGTAATAAACGTTAATAAAGGAAAAAATAATAACCATGGTTGATGGGGACCTTATTCTAAGCTAAATGTTGTGCAAAACATCTTAGTGTGGGTGTTCATCGGTTTATTATGGCTAAGGAAATTGGAAAAGGCAATGGCTAAGGCTTTGGAAAGGCAAAATGACATTTGTGACACATTTATTTATGAAAATAGTGGAAATTAGGAGAAAAGGAAGGTGAAAGGTCACATGTTGCATGTGAGGAGAAAAATGAGGGAAAATAATGGAAAATTAAGAAAATAGAGGCCTAATTGATAAAAAAGTCTTCTAAGGATTAGTTTTTAGCCTTTTTTCATATCAGTTTTGGAGCTCTCTCATTATTATCTCTCTCTCTCACTCTTGGACACTTAGAGTTTTCTTGGAGCACATTGGCATTGGATCAAGAAAGGAAAAGAGGGCAAGAGGAAGCAGAGATCAAGCAAGGAAGAGAAGGATCAAGAAACTATACAAATATTATCTGTAGGTATCGATTTGCATGTGTATTTTCCTTACTCTATTTTGCATGCATGGTATTTCATGTGGTTGTTTCTTTGTTATGGCATGGGTTTTTCAAAGTATGATAGTGTTTTTCGCATAAGCTTTCCATTTCCAGATAGCTATGATGTGATGGGGTTCTCATGCTTTGGTTGAGCTGGATTGTCAGATGGATTAGAAGCTGAGTGAGGTGGATCTTCGAATGATAGAGAAAATGGGCTAGCGGTCCCTGAAGCAAACTATGGATCATGGTAAAGCCAGTGGCCTAGTGACGCCTAAGCCAGATTGTGTATTGCGGTAAATCCAAGATTGTGTTGCCTCGGTGGGCCTAGGAATCCTTGCCAATGAATGGCAGGATATATGGTAAAGCCAAGAGGTGGATTTCTCTTTATTGGGCCTAGCAATCTTGGGTTGGGATATGTGATAAAGCCTGGACAGTGGGTCTTGGTTTAGGGCCTAGTGATCTGGCATGGATTGCGGTAAAGCCTGAGAGACTAGGAGACAGGAAAATTCCTTACGCAATAGGCATAGAAATCTGGTGGCATCCATGCTTGTGTGGCCTATTTATCGAGTGGAGATCATGGTAAAGCATGTCATTACATGTTCATTGTGTTGACCTAGTGATCTGGGATGGACTACAATGAAGCTTGGTTTTCATTGATGGGGGTGAGGTGGTTTAGCCTCAGGATGCCTTGGTTGGTTCTTTTGGTATGAGTCGCATATTCATGCCTGGAATATGGCACAGGCGTGAATGGATGAAGATATATTTGGCTCAACGATTCTATGGTTGGGTGGAACATGGTAGTCTCATCTCAGGTTTGGATTTTGCATCATCAACAAGAGGTTATTTCTCTTTGTATTTCTATGAGTATTACACTGGTTTATATGTGGATCATATGGTTGTGATTTCCTTGGTATTTCTATTGTTGTATTTTTTGTAAGCTTTGGTAGGACTCTCCAATTTTCATGTCCATTACACACCCTGCTACAGGGGAAGGGTAGCCCAAGATTTGAACCCAAGACTTTCGGTTCGGTGACACGTCATTTCCATGGCCACTGCCACTTGAGCTACCCCATGTGGATGGTATTTCTATTTTTGTTATGCTAGTTATGTATATGTTTGATGACAATGGATATGTATGGCTCATATCATGTTTTTACTTGTAAATGAAAGAAAAATCTAGCTATGACCTAATGGATGATAATGCAACAACTGATATAAGGGAAAAATGCTTCATAGAAATTCTCAGATAAGTATGAGACCCTTATGCTTAAATATGTTGTTTACACCTATAAATTACATATTCGTGATATGTTTGACAAAATGCTTGTCATGGCTAGTAGGGGTCTGATTAAGGGATTTCTCAAGTATTTACATTTGCATCATTGTTTCCTTGTTATCTTTTTGTTCTGAAAGTGTCATTCAATTTTGGGTAGTGACCTAGGCTCTGGGCCTAAAAATGTGGCTCAAATCCTGGGGAAGCTGGCACAACACTGGAAAAAATCGTCCCTAGACATTGGTATGCCTTGGCATGAGAGTGTCCATAGCTTCTTGGATGTTGTTAGGCCCATATCATGGGAGCACCCAGGTGAAAGTGGTATAAAACCTTAGTGGGACCCAAGGGCTGGTTAACAGAAAGGTTGGGATGGTTCTAAGGAGTCATGTTGATGATATGGAAGGTTTGTATAATGTGTCTCCATTGATTCCATTTCCTTAAGGTCACCTAGGAGGTTGATTCCAATCATAGTAGACTCTCATCAAATGCTTGCCCCAGTTGGCTAGTTACTTGGGTAGATGTGGGAGGAGGCTGTTACATTAAGAGCATTGCCATACTAAGTGGATTTGGCCTATTAGTATCTTATAATGATGACAATATTATACTATGATTATCTCTTACTTCCAAGAATGAAACAATTCATTATTACTGTTTTGTGCTATTAGAAGCTCAATTTGGATCTCATTTAATCTTTAAAGTTCATTATAACACAATGAAATTCCATGATTCATGTTTGATGTTTTTAATTTGTTAACTTAGAATTCTTTGATTGATTATTTTTTATGTTTCTCATAAAGGCAATGGTCATTGTGTAAGATAGTTCATTACCAAGGGTAATTTGTTGCCATTGGTCAAGTGTTTAGACCAGTGCATGATTATCTTGGTCATACTTGTTGTATTTGGATCTTCAAATTGAAATAAAAATAATTTTCAAATCAGAATGAAAACATAGCCAACTATAATTCCATGGCCATTAAAATTTTGTATATAAGGAAATAATTATTTTCAAAACCACTTTATATCATAGATTCAGTTCTTCTAATCAAGAGTATCTAAAATGTACATGCCCAATAGAGTTCAAATTCTTGAATTCATTTCATCTATCTTTGATTCTTGACCATTACAATGGCCATTAAAAAAACATTCTCAAATGAAGAAAAAGTCTCAACTAAATCTAGCAACAATAGAAAAAATCTAATGAAAAGTATTGAGAAATTGTGAGAACACGGAAGTAAAACTGGATGTAAATGTGTAGAAGATAATGGTATTTTTATCATTTGGAATCCTTAATACACTAGGCCTTCTCAAGGATGGTGATAAATATTGAAGGATTTAAAAACATCAAAGGTTTCTAAAAAATTTCAAGAAAAATGTCAGTTATTTGCATTGGAACAAGTATATAAACGAATCCACCATACCATTCATAGTCTCCAAATTTGGCAATGAAAATAGAAATTAAGGGCTCCAAGTCTATCTCATTAGGTATTTTTGCATTTAACATTTTCATGTGTTTTCTATGCTTAAGAAAAACACATGTTTCATATAAATTAGACTTTAGTAGTGTAGCTTCTATTATGAAACTAATCCAAAAGGTGTGCTCCATGGACATAACAAAGAAAGGATCTATTTTTTTCCTTGAATGTAATAATAATCTATATGATAACCTAATAGAGAAAGTGTCTTCAGAATTTTTTACCTAATCCATGAACCATGAAATATTATATTAACCATGCAACATATTAACCATTCAATGGACCACAAACCATGAACTATTATACTAACCATGTAACATATTTCACTTTTACAAAATCCACATTGCGTTGTGGTTACAAAAAATAAGTGATGCCACTCCTATGCTTGATGGCCTCCATTTCCTACATTTCCCAAAATTGTTGAGTTTCCTACCTAATCGAAATATGGTGGACTACCCAAGATTGGTTGATTAGGATGTGCCATAATGTTTCCATATTATTGACTCCAATTTTTTCCTTATAACCATGGAGGGACTGAGCAGCCCAAGTGTCCACTTGTGTTACTAACCCAAACATCATGTGCAGGTGTTTTATAAGCATAGTTACGATTTAATCTTGCACCGGTATGGGTATAAGAGGAAGGCATAACCATTGGCTGATAGCAGGTGACTTGGATGTTAATCAAGTCTTGTTATGATGGTGTATGCTCTGCAATGTATTCGAGAGTGTTGGACATCACCCTATGTGTCTCAAACTGTCTTAGACCATAGTATTCTCTGCTGGTCACCCCTCCTCCTTTTTCCAACACTCGATGAACCTTTCTTTCCTCCCTCTCTTGCCTTGCCAAATTTTTTTATGTTCCTTATATTCCCTTGCTTTTTGTCTTTCCAACCTTTCCTTTGCTTGATATTCTGCTACTGCAGTCCTTGCAAGTCTCTTTTCCTTGGCCAACTCTTTATTTCTCTTTTTAAATTCCTGAATTTCATTTTTTTATGTTCAGACTCAAAAAATAAATTCATATAATCTTCAGAGGTGACCAACTTTGAACTTCTCCCCAAATGAAGACAAACTGATTTTGAGTGCCTCGATGAGGCCTTCACTCTCTCTACTGGTAGCTTTAGGAATACGCCAAATATTCACTTCTTTGTTTTTCCATGCTCCTC
The DNA here is from genome assembly GCA_000404065.3 of Pinus taeda. Lineage (NCBI taxonomy): Eukaryota > Viridiplantae > Streptophyta > Pinopsida > Pinales > Pinaceae > Pinus > Pinus taeda. The sequence goes on from APFE031496061.1 coordinate 32,650, forward strand.
AAGACCTAACATTTTCCTTTCAACCTCAGAGACAACTGATTGGCCCCCATTGTTGTCTTCCTCTAGTACTTCATGTTGAATAGGCTTCTCTTCTAGTGATCCATTGTCCAAAAAATAATTAACAAGTTCAGTGTTCAACTTTGATGGTTGTGAAGGCATGTCCATGCTTTCCTCATTGGTGGTAGACACATTATGTGTGTTGATATTCATCATGGTATTTTCCAACCATGATGGTGGGCTTACTTGTGTTGGGTTTCTCAATTTCTAATTGTTTAATCCTATTGAATTATCATTTGAAATCAAGTTTTCATTTTCATTCACATGATCAACTGCCTCATATGGAATATGACATGCAGAATTGGCTAGGGGTTCAGTTGGTGTGACATTTGTCATGCAATTGATAGTTGGTTCATGGCTGAACAGTGTCTCACTGACATGTTCATCATCATCACCATAGAAGTTCCCTTCAAAAAGGGACATTATACCTTCAACCACACCATCATCTTCTTTGGATTCAACATGGTCTTGTAAGTTCTCTGCTTCTTGACCTTCCACATCAAATCCTTGTCTACAACTAGTATCATGCATAAGAGCATCAACATTAAGTGGCCATATACCAGTCTATCTAAATCCATCCTTTATATTTGAAGGTGTGAGAGCCCTTTAAATTCTTTACTTGCAAGCTCAACGAGCTCAAACCTTTTTAATTCCACCTGTGGATTCTTTTCCATCAACAAAGCTCACTCAAACCTAAAATAGTTATTGAAAGTCCCAAACACACTAACATCAAGCGGTTGCAATATGTGAGTGGTATGGGTTGGCAATGTTAACAGGTCAATGCCCAAATTATTGACCTCATCAATTGTCTTCACAAGCATGTGGCTTCCACAACCATCTAAAATTAATAGTTGTTTGTTTTTAGGCGAGACACCACTTGGTATAGATGTAGAAAGGTGACAAAGGAAATTCACAAATAGTTCCTTTGTCATCCATGCATGGGGATGTGCATCCATGCATGTACCTGGTTCAAAATTATGTATATAGTTTTTTAGTTGCATTTTACCTTTAAATAGAAAAAATACTAGGATTGAAGAACCAATTGCATTGAGACAACAAAGAATAGTGATCCACTCCTTGCTCTTAGGAAAAACCATAGGAACATTTATGTTCCCTCTCTTGGAAATTACTCCCATACCACAATTCCTTCCTTCCAGTAAGCATGTTTCATCACAGTTACATATATGGTCATGGGGCATATGAGTGTTTCTCATATGCAGCAAAAAGAGTGTTATAGAACTTGGACACAATTGTAGGGAATAGATTTAAATCCCTATCCTTCTTAAGGCTTTCATGTCTTTTGCGTTCATGTCTTTTTCACATGTGTTAATTATCATTGTGGTCTATGTGCTTGTTTCATATGCATGGTGTCAGTCATGGTTGTAGTGATGTCACCATGTGAAAGAGGATGTTGTTGCTATGAATTATGTCTTCATGAGAATATGATTGGTTTTTTTTTTGTGTAAATCATGCTACTTCTAATATTATACAAAAAAGAGTACAAAAAGTGTTACATCCACCAAGAGGAGCTGGCTACATCTGAACAGTGTTGCATATTGTGACTAAAATCAAGCCTGAGAGACTGAAGGACTATGAGACTGTCCACTTGCCCCAAGCTAGAACCCAAATAAAACTGGACCCAAGCGATATACGCCCATTCCCTGCTGATGTGAGGGAGGAACTTAAAAACATTGCAGAACCCACATACATAATAACCGACATAACAGACACACAAACGACTATGTAAAGCGACCCAAAAAACAGCACTGACTGACCCACATTACGCACTGTGACTACCTCACCGACAACCTGAGACTGAACGAGTTGTCTCCAAAACAACCAGAACAACCAAGCAACAGGCTTAAGCATCCACGGAGGTGGATGGTTGCTCCTCCACCACTGGATAGGCATATGGATCGGAAGCACTCGAGTCTGTGTATGGTGCATCATCCTTTGTAGGCTCGCTTGTTCCGGCTCTTATTCTCGCCACCGCACCCGAGGCTTCCGCAGGCTACAGTCGTGGACACTGAACAGGCGAGGGTGGCCGTGGCTCTGCTGGGACCTCTGGCCTGTCTGCATGATCGCATTTTTCAACTCGAACTGAAACATAGTAAATTGCATTGTCCAGGGCACATGGAAACCGGAAGCGGGTGGATGGGTGAGAGCCAAATGGACACGCCGCTGCCCTTCCCCGCCCTCTGCCTCTGTTGCGCCCTCGTCTAGCTCCAGGGGAGCTAATTTCTTCCGATGGGGAGTCGAAAGAGGCCGAGGATCGTGGCGATGATGCCCGACCTCTTGCACCGCCCCATGAACCTCCCCGCCTGTTGATGAGGTGTTGCCTCTCATGCGCCATCCTGGAACAAAAATATACCTAATGCTGCCCAGAGGCTGCATTTTCTCTTCGCCACAGAGGGCCTTAAACTAGTGTAGAAACTTATACAGAAGATGATAAACCGGTAATAGAACACGAGTGCGAGGATCAAGACTTACCACCCGGTGCTGGAGCCGAGACTTTTCTTATGCGTCGAGGGGTGAATTGCTCCCAGAGAGCCAAACAAGCTGAAGCTGAGTTTCACCAGAGCACCAAAAGGGCGAATTGCTTACAGGGGGGTAGATATACTGAACCCGCGTGGCATCCAGAGCACCGTAAGGCACTTGCACTCAGGGACCTCACGAAACTGGAGCAGAGTAACGCTCAGAGCACCGAACCGGAGCAGATAGACAATAATACCCTGGCGTCCTAAGGTAAAGACCAAGGCCTTCTGTGCAGAGGGCCGAGGTCTGAATGTTGGCACACACACCCACTTTTCACTCATCCAAGAACCGAGCGCACAACACATAGACGTAGCATCCCAAGAGACATTCGAAACGCTAAGCATTCCAGCACACTCCAACTGCTCACCTTTCACCTGCGAGCCGAGGCGGATGACGGTTATACCCCTGCGAACAGCTGTTCTCCCGCTTGCATTAATGGTTTCATTACTGCTGGCCGGACCGAAGCGACTGGTTCTCGAGGCTTCGGGCCATCTAGCGGATATGGGCGGCCACTTGCCCAGTAATGAGGCCGCCCCCGCATTTAATAGCTCAATAAACACCCACAGCCGGGGATGAGAATATGATTGGTTACATGTTGTTTATGCTTGCATATTGTTAGTGTGCATTAGTATGGTTGTGTTGTCATGCATCAGATCATGGTATGTGTAGTTGATATGGTCATGCATTGATGGATGGACTCTAGCTAGAATGATGGTTACATCGTTATGTGCTTATGTATTATATGTATATATGTTGTCATGATTATGTTATACATGTAGTATTCTGATTGGTTGTTCTTGCAAAAGAGATATCCTCCTCGAATTATACTAAGGTATGTTGGTTTATTGTGATTTGTGATTTGGTTTAGCCGACATAGTATACATTGCAAGAAAGAGATCACAATGAATAGAAAGTTGGTAGACTAAAAAGAATCTCCTTGTGAATCAGATGAGCAACATGGTGTTAGACACCCTTTTGATCTTGGAAGAAACATTGAGAAGCTTGAAATAAGAAATAAGGAGTTGTAAGGTCGACAATGACAAAATAATATAGGCACAAAAGAAATAAGTAGAGGTTAATGCTATACTGCTTCAAAGTTTGTCAGACTTGCAGTGACAAGGGTCACTTCGGACCAGTCATGGATAGGAGGATAGAACTAATGGGGCATATGGTAGTAGGTCTCATGGTGATTACATGTCGGATAGAGATGGAAGATTGTTAGATAATCCAAATAGGAGAGGTGATGGATACATATACTATTCTAGTTCTGGTTTGGATAGAAATCGTGATTTCCATCATTATCATCCTTATAGGAGGAGTGATAGGGGATACTTTCCAGATGAATTTAAGAAATCAAAGCCACCTACTTTTTATGGAGATGTGAAGAAGCTAGAATATGTAAAATCTTAGATACTTGGGATAAAGAATTTCTTTGAGTTGCACGAGTACACAAATAATATGAAGGTTGGAATAGCTATCTTCAATGTGAAAGGTAAAGCAAACATTTGGTGGGAATATGTGAATTGGTTTAGAGACACAAATACATATGACTTGACTTGGCATGAGTTCCAGAGGATTTTTAGGAATAAGTACTTTTCAGAAAGGTATTACGACAGTAATGCCAAATAATTCTATGAGCTAAAGATGGGATCAATGACAGCCGAATAGTATACGACTAAGTTCAAGGAGATATTGAGGTTTGTACCGTATCTTAAGGATGAGAAGGCTAAAGTTCAGCAATTTTTCAATGGATTTCCATTAACATTTAGAGATCAAATTGTGTATGATGAACCTTAGTCACTTGAGGAAGTTATTTGGAAATTGAAGCATTTCTATGAACAATCAAAGTGTAAGAATGAATCTTAGCAAGGTTGGCAATGGAAAGAAAAAGGTAAAGGTGAATGGAAGCCTAAGAGAGCAAGTCCTCGGAATGCAGAAGAGAAAGAAAATGTGGTACCACAAAAGAGGTTCAATGCAGCTAGATAGGGACATGGTTCACAACAACATCATAAAGGTGAGGGTAGTGGTCGGTTGGAGTATTGGAAATGCGGTAAGGAGAACCTTAAGAGAGATTGTCCATAGAATTAGGGTGGTAGGCCTCAGTTATATAGTGTGCAGGAGGCACAAACTATTGCGGATGTTGGTCAGAGCATTCTTCGTATTTATGTAGCATTGGATAACAAACAGGAAGACCGTCAGGCATCTATCATCGAGATGGATGGTAAGCTTTGTGATCAAGTTATTTCTATTTTGATTGACTGATGAGCCTCATCATTGGGTAATTATATGGGCCTTAATTGGCCTTAAATCACCTCCTAGCTTAGCCAAACCAACTATTCTCATAACTTATTGTATAATTTTGATTATATTTTGTTTATGAAATGAGTTAGAGTTGGATATTTGAGTTTGTGGTCTGATGTTCATGTAATGCAGGAATAAAGGATAAAATAAAGGAAAAGTGCAGGCATAAAGGATAAAAGCAATGAACTATGGCAAAGACCTTGGTCTAAACTCGAATGGGACAAGGGAGAGTAATTATAGGATATAAATCCTCCTCAATTACTACCCCTCCATTCAAATATTCCTCCATCAGCTTGGAGTACAAACAACCATCACCTTAAAGATTAGAAGACAACCAAGCAAGTGAAAAGGACATAAACAAGTTTTTCATGAGTTGGAGGCCAAGGCTCCCTAATGGGAAGGAAGTCGTTAGAGACTTTAGATGTATAGATAGAGAGGCTTAGGACCTCAATAACATTCAGACTTCTATTGTAAAACTCTATTTTATTTCTGAGCTGCAAAGACTTCTGACAGTTTGTTATGTAATCCATGGTTTTCATAATGAGAAAGAGTTCTCTTTTAAGCCAACTCTGAGTTAACTGAGAGGGCTGAAGCCCTTGGGTTAGGGCCTAACCTGAGCAGCCAAAGTTCCTCTTAACTGTGCATGAATGGTAGCATATATTTATGTTTCTGTTCATTTGCTTAAGTAGATTAAAGGTTTTATGTTTATTTGTTTAAGTAGCTGCACTTTCATTACAATAGTATAGCATAGATTACTCATGGTTTTCCTGTTCATTTGTGTTATAGACATATTTGGGCACTACAACCTCAATCACATATCTCCATAAACCAAGGGCTTCTAAACCCCTAAAAGTGTCGTTTCATACCCTAAAGGATCAAGATCAGCTGATTACATCATTTCCTAGAAGTTCTCCCTGAAAAACCACTCAGAACTGGTCAAAACTGGACCATCTCACCTACTCCATGGTCAGGGTGCAATGCGTCTCACCTATTGCACATGGGGGGTGCAATGCATACTAAAAAGCCCTTCTATAGGGTGCGATGGGTGAGAGTAGACAAATTGTAGAGGCAATTTTCTAGGTGGAAACTCAGAGAATCTTCTAGAAACTGCTCATATGACACTTGCCTCCCAGAATTTGACCAGGGATGAGTAAGAGATCAATGAAATCTCCAAGTGGAACCAAGAACTATCATTGAAATGACACTAATAAAATTTGCAGAATCTAACTCACCCCCTGCAAATATCTATATATGGATCCCTCATCCTAGAGATCTAGGGGTTGGAATCTTGTATTTTGTAAGGAAGTACTGTTGGTTTCTCTATGAAGCATTGTATTGTTGGGTGATCTAGTCTTTTCATGAGGTGAACAGGGCTTTCATGCTGTGAGGATGGTGCTGGATCGGATAGCTGGGTTGTAATCCTCTCTTCTACTACTTCCATCAATAAAGCTATTTGAGTTTTCCTCCATCTGATCCTATATTGTTTATGGTTATATATCTCTATGCTTTGATGGTATTGCGTTGCTTTGACTCTACATGTGTTCTTTGAAGTGGGACAAGTGAGAAAAAATTGGCGAAAGCTCTATCAAGGGAGGGAGGAAACAAGCAAGGAGCCAAGCGAAAGACTGAGGTTGGTACTCTCTGCTTCTCTCTCATCTATCTCTCATAAAGGAAAACACAAGTTGCTTTGGTTTTTTTGTTTCTAAGATAGCTACCCGTCTTAGTGGGACTAGTAACTCTGGGTGGACACTAGTTTTCCCGTAAACAAAATGGCGACTTCGCTGGGGACTAAATAATTTGTTTGTTTCTCCTTTTTGTTTGCTTTATAAACTACAGACAAAGCCTGAAGTTAAATCAGCTAGCCTTCGAACTACTTTTGCTATGCAACTGCAAAGTAGATCAACACTGCTTCAGTCAATCTCTTGGTTGGTTTATGAACTGAACATTTGATTTGCAAACATCCTAAGAACCCTAGTGGTAGCTCAAATAACCTCATTCGATCAGCCCCTATACTTTGTGTTTACTGCCTATCATAAGCTCAGCCTAAATCCCTGAACTTAGCTGCAAATTGTGAGTAAAAACTAAGCTTAGTCTCATCCCTACACCATCGCACTGTCTCTCATTGGCAATCTGGACGCACCTCCCGTGTGTTATAGGTGAGATGCATCCTTGTTTCCCTTAAGGACAGGTGTGATGATTGAGTGAGACTATTTCTGCCTCCAGATTTTGGTTTTTCTTCATTGTTTTCAGCTCTATTTAGGAGTTTTGAAACGGGAACTCTGGCCAAAAAATGCCAAAAAACCATCAAAAACAGTGCTAAAAACGAAAATTGTGTATACTGGAACAATGGTTTTTTTTTTAGGGCTAATTTTGAACATGTTTTAAAAATGGCAGTGAAAACAAAATTTCGTGCAAAATATAGCTTGAAAACAAAAAAGTGATTATACTGGAACGATGATTTTTTTTTTAGGGTTAATCTTCAAAATTTAAAAAAAATGCTAGTAAAATGATCTAACAACATAAAAGTGTCTCATAAATTCTCATTTAACACCATATGGAAATCAAAAGTTTTATTTCAAGAGATGATGCATACATCAGTTAGATAAATTGTCTTAAACAATTATTCAAAATCACTCATATTTTCTTGCATGCCATCAGAATTCACATCTTCAGATGAGTCACTGGATGCTGATGAGGTTGTTCCATATTCTTCTCTTTCTTCAACTAGTGCCCCATCTGAGTCCACATGCATGCCCATCATTTCAGGTTTCAAAATTCTTCTAGATCTATGATTGGTTTCAGCAAACTCCCATCTCAATATTGTTCCTTCTGGTAACAACCTTTTAAGAATCTCTATCGTCCTGAAGCGAAGAGTTCCCCTCTTTGTTAAATTGAAGTCATAAACAAGTATGTCAACATCCTCCAATTTCAACATGTCTGTGTGGTGATGATTTGTATTCATACCCTTTCTTTTTCTCTTTCCACCATTTTTTTTGTCAACTACCATCTCTGGCTTATACACACCATTGAATGGGTGTGTAATTGTTGCATACCAATGTACTTCAACACTTGTAACATCCTCATTTTCTGTAAAGACCTTTATAACTTTAGCAAACCAAAATGGATAGCCATTGAGATCTCCATCTGCTCGCACTGCGATCATGCAACCCTCCTTAATACTCTATACTAAACCCCTATAAAGTTCTTCCATGGGTTCACGTTGTGCACGAGATCTTCTCGAACCAATATACATCTCTCTTTCCTCTGCCTGTGAAGAATTAATGATACCTTGAGATTGTTGTTGTTCAACAATGTTTATTTCCTCGTGTGCATTTGACACATTTTGTGGCCAAATAAATGGATTTTTCAAAGGTATATCTTCATTTGTTCTTGTTGAAATGATATCACTTTGATTATTGAAAAATGACTCCCACCAAACTGAATCAGCAATGTCAAAGTACTCATATGTATATCTAATACATTTTTTTATTTCTTCTAGGCAATCAGAATAATTTATATCTCTGTTTTGTTTGGTGCATTATGAACTTCACCAACTGATTGTAATAACAATATTTTCGATGCAAATATTGGATGATCTGGAATGAACTTCAAAAACTGCAAACCTGATAATGGTGCCCATTCTGTAGTAGTTGAATACTTCTTGCCCCATATTAGTGTTTTCCCATCAATTTTTTTGATACGAAATTAATGTTGGAAGCTAATATCATTAAGTTGTTCAATGCATTTCCCCTCACCATATGATCCCATAATAAACCTCGCATGTCAACAGTTTCTTCCAACACATCAAAAGTAGGCTCTAGCATGTATGATTTCTTAATACATTCAATTAATGATGGAAAGCTTCCAGCTTCCTTCCTCCTCAATGTGACTGAAAAACGACTGAACATCTGATCAATATGGTCATGAGTGTTCCCAACAAGAAGGAAACCAACCTTTACCTTCTGAAAATTTCTCAATTCAACAAGCATGTTTAAATATCCAAAACCAACCTGATTTTTGTTTTCATGATAAGTGTTGTCCAGTTGTAGATACAAAACTTTAGAAATATTACCAGACCAATGAGAAAGCACATCATGAATTATGGTTATGGTTAGATTTGCATCATTATGAATATTTGGAGTTGTGAAGTACACCTTTGGCAACATTTTCCCATTGAAGACCATACAGCTGACCAAGTGATACTGAATAAAATTTTCCTCCTCTAAATTTTTGGGTGTGCGAACAAAATGTGGTAAAAGTGTTTTCTTTTGGTCCATACCATCAATTATCAAACCCAAATATTTATTCGGATTATCATAACACTTCTTTCGATGCTTGTACAATTTTTTCCATTCATTTGTTTGTTGTTCGCGATGCTCCAGAAGTTCTTTGACAATTGAATCTACACAACATAAAAGAAATGTTAAACACACATGGTGAGGGAGAACAATTAGGAAAGATAAAGCATGCATTGCTTTTTATTAACAAATTGATATACATTTATAGTACATTTGGTGACCGTTGGGATTCACATCCCAAGGTCTCTTGGACTGCTTTGTCCATTCGGCTTCCACGCTAACCCTTTAAGATTAGGTGTCCAACAGGCTCGAGAGACACAAACATACGAAAAGGGCCCATCTAGAGTTTTCTTTTTCATGTCTTTTTCAAACTCTCTAAATATGAATAAGACTCTGAGTTTTACCTATGTCGGACTCGTTAAACCCTGATGACATTGGAGTCGTCGCCATGATGAGACACGAGCTTCTCCTCCCTAGGGCTCGTTAAAACTTCATTGGGTTGGATTTGTCTGAAGGACAAACTTATATTGCAAGCATATGCTATCCCATTCAAGCTTGTGTTTAAAAAATAATCGGGGTACTCGCCAGCAATGGTGGGAGAAAATTTGGAAATATTCTGTTGGTTATACCGGCAGCTTGTCGCTCTTAGACATCGACACTTTTGCTTTGTGTTGGGTTGGGATATCCTTCTTCTGTCATTTAGCATTCCAGGTTTTGGGTTCTTCATTTTACTTCATTCCATTTGATCCTTGTTTCCTCGCTATGCCCTTTGATCCCTTGGTACCAAAATGCTGCCAAATTCTGGAGTCATGTTGCCGATATGTTCAAGAGCTTAATCCTTCTACAGTTTGTGTCATTTCATACCATCCTCTAATTTTTTGTACTATCCACCTCATCTTATTCCTTTATCTCACGTCGATGATGTGGGAAACATTATGGCTCTCCTTCGACTAGTCACTTCCTGTCGACTTCAGCTCATTATCCAGGAAGTTGACCTAGAGTTTCCTTTCTAGTACCTTGGAGCTTGCATGCCTCAATGGCAATTTCTTCACATTCGATGATGGGTTTACATCATTGGTCTTCGATTGGGTGATTCCACGATTGTTCAACTTCAACTCATTTTTCACACTTTGTGGATTGTACTCGTAGTACCTTGGGAACCATTGACATCACTGGTGGTCTCTCTTGCACTTGTTAATGGTTTACATCATTGATCGGTAACCAAGTGATGTTATAGTATGCTCGACTTTAGCACATCTATTCGAATATTATAAATTGTACCATGATCGGATTCAGGATTCAAGACCCTAGGCTCAGATTACATAAGTCTAGGTTGCGTGGATTTATTCATATATGACTCTTTTTGATTGGATGGCTGTGACCATACCTGAGTCTTTTTCTAATCTATTTCGGATGGCTGCGACCACCTAAGTCCTTTTGTGGTCTTTTTGATTGGATGGTTGCATCCATGCCTCAGACCTTTGTGATTATTGGATGGCTACCTCCATACCTTCTACATATTTGTATTCTTGTATCACCAAAGTCATTTGTACTTGCATTTGCAGGTTCTCCGTGAAGATGTTCTGTTTCGGTTATGGATTCGTAAAGTATTTCAGCCCTCCCACTCTCTCGACGTTCATGCTTTAGGGGGAATCTGTTACACAGTAATTTGTCACCAACCCTGCATTCCCTACTCTTGTAAAAATAACGGTCCTTGTTACCAGTATCTATGTCATGGTGCCAAACATGAGTCAATTCCTTCCTTATGATCTCAGGAAGAAAATGTCAGTTCATTGTCCCTGAAGAAAACCTCTTGCTGCCTAAGTTTCTGGGTCATCGCGGGATATTAGTTATCTTGCCTGCAATGATGGTCAAAGATTACATTGACCCTTGCGAACTCTGTGCATTGTCTCTATGTCTGACTCGCGCCGATCCACTTTTGGAAAGTTTGTTCAACAACTCATCGAAGCTTCGACATTAAAACTTCTTCAGAAGCAGTTCTTGGGCTGGTTGTTGGGTCAAATGTGTTCGCTTCTCTCTTTTTGGGTAGTTGTTCCACCTTTTGGGCTAACTCCCTAAGAGATAAGCTCCTCCTCCCATCATTTTTGGAACCTCTCACTCCTATATATATCTCCTCCATGAATGAGATCTAGTGGCTGAAGAGTAGCTGGAAAGAAGCTGAAAGAGAGCTAGTTGTAACTTGATAGTTTCAGAAATCCAAGAGAGGAGTAGAGGTAGAGAGTGTGATTAGAGTGTGGAGATAGCCTCACATGTGTTTGGTTTGAGAAGAAGTGTTAGTAGAGTTGGCCTAAGAACCTTTTGGTATCAACCTTTTGATCCAAAGAGAGTCATTTGTTCCCCTGGGAGATGGTTCACAAGCAAATGCTTACGGAGACAAACTGATGGAACCCTTCAAGGAAACTTACAATGTCAAGGCGCGGTTGTAAGTTTCACTTTGTTTTATATTAATACAAATCAACAAAAAGTTTCCTATATTGCATGTTTAATGTCGATAGCTTGAGGTTCCTTGAATCTTCAAGTAGAATGTATGGTTGTTACTATTTGTGTTTCTGGTGTTTCTCTATGTGTTAGTTTCAGGTACAAATGATCAAAAGAATGAGAGGTGAAGCAATGCGACAAGGAATTCATCAAGCATTGATCTGAAGGTAAGTCTTCATTACACCATCTTTATAAGGAAAGATACTTTGATATTGTCTTGTTGTGACTAGACCCACTCTAAGGCTAGAGGGGTTGCCTCTGTCCGCGAAGGGAACTTGCCTATGTCACAGTGCTCATTCCCATTCTGAGAGCAAGCCCCTATGTTAATCATGGAGTGTGGTTGTAGAAACTTGTGTGGGTTACTAAACCTATCACTATCAACCTTCATTAGAGACAATGATATAGATCAAGCCCTTTTAATTCATCCAAAACTATGGACAATTAACAATTAACAATGTTTTACATCTCAATCCCTTTTTTCCTGATTTCCCTTTAATAAGCATAAGAAAAAGGTTATATGATGGAAAAAAATGAGGGTTTGTGGTGGGTACGAAAGGTCAAGTGATAGCAGAGATGGCATCAATTCAGGGCCCCAACACTTCTTTCAACTTGTTTCTAAAGACCTATTTCTACCACCTTGCAAATTTTTTTGTTGTAACATTTGTAGACCTTGCTTCCAGATCCATAGAAAAGAAAGAAATCTCCATCTGTTCTAGAATCAAATTTTCCTAAATTGTCTTCCTTTATCTTTATATAGCACTTGCTTCCAGATACTTTGAATAATTTGAATATAGCTAATCTACATTTCGATAATTCATAAGGTGCCTTAGGTGCCTTGATACTATTCAATTTAATTTGTGCTCTATTCAAAATGGAGGTCGCTGTGCTAATTGCTTCTCCCAAAAGGTGTCTAGTAGTTTGAATTTGTTCAACATTATTCTAAACATTTCCTCTACAATTATATTCTTTCTTTCTAAAACTCCATCTTTCCATGGAGTCCATACTACCAAAAAAATGTCTCGTGATTCCATAATTTCCACAAAATTCATCAAGTTCATTTTTGGTAAACTCACCCTCCTCTATTTGATCTTAGGCACTTCATTTTTAAATCAGTCTCATTTTCAACTAGGTATTTGAAATCTTTAAACTTAAATGGTTCATATTTTTCTCTAAGAAATGTAGCCCATGTCATTCTTTTGTTATCATCAATAAGATACATAAAATAAATCTCACATTTTAAATTTTGTGTTCTTGTTGGCCCACAGAGGTTTGTGTGTACAAGTTCCAATGGTCTTGATGTTGAGTACTCCTTTGCCTTGAAACTAACTCTTGTTTGCCTCCTGTGCAGACATGTCTTGCAAATATTTTCCCTAAGTTTTGAGATCCTTTTCATATCTCTTACTGCTTGTTGGAAATAATACTGAGAGGGCTGGGCATCTGACTTTCTGTGGCATACTGGTGGACTGTATTTCAGCCCTAAACAGAAGTACGCAGGTGATACACAGTGAAAGTGCGGGCGTATGCAGCAGAGTATAAGACCTGGAACAGAGGTACGCAAGTGAAGGCACAGACCCTGTGCGGCGATACGCGGCTTAGAAAAGGAGCACATGAATAAGTACGCGGAGTAACTGAAGAACAGGTGCGTAGCAAGATCGGAGGTACGCGGCGCGATAGGAGGTTTCCCTGTGGACTTACATAGAAGTACGCGGCGCGATGGAAGAAAATGTGCGTGAGGTACGCGGTCTACTGATGGCACAGGTGCGTGGGTACGCACTGTAGTTGAAGACTGTCTACGTATGTATGCAGTACAGAAGAAGGATCTCTCTGGGTGTGCGCAGGGGAGCAAAAGATGAAGTGCGTGGATACGCAGGGAAGATAAAGAAAAACGACGTACCTGTCTTAAGGCATTTATTGGCTGACTCTTCTTATTGATATGCATGATTTGATCTGACAGATGGCACAGGTTTAGGGGGAGCATATGTTCTTAATGCATTGTTGGCATTATGGTCCTTGGTGACAATGCTTATGATTCATCTTGCTATGGTGATGAGTTATTCACATGATCAGATTGGAGGTTGATTCTCTAATGGTGTTTGCATGGAGTCTTTATTGTTCTTGGCACATATATGGATGAGGATTGTTGGTTGGATACATGGATGACTAGTCAAAGTTGCATTGCTGGAGATATGATGATGATGAGTTCTTACCCATATGATGATCTATTCTATGTTACTGCATCTGTTAACTAATTATATGGTTGATAATGTTCTAATGCACTCATTGAAGATCAATTAACTTAATCATAAGAAGTTGTGGAAGTAGCATATATGAATCAGAGTTTGGAAATGAAAAAGTTTTTATTAATGTTATAATACTGATTCACCCCCCCCTCTCAGTATTATTTCCAACAATTGGTATCAGAGCAGGTCCTTTGATAGAAGCTTGATCGCTTGAAGGAGATCCGTGGAACAATGGGAAAGAAGATTAAGAAGAAAGCATCTAAGAAAAAGAAGACATCTCAGAGAAACTATGACAGTGGAAGAATCGATTGGGGATTAGGCATAAGAAGCTCTTCAGATTCAGAATCAGATTCAGAATCATTATCAGGTATGAATGTGTTATCCTCTGATATTCCACCAATATTTCCTTGTGAAAGAGATGGAAGTGATAGTGAAACTACTGAACTTGCTCTTATGGGTGAACAAAAAATATATCAAAAAGAGGCCGAATTCAAAAGGCTTTCAGACATAATCATAGATCAACAAGATCTTTTGAACAAAAGGGAATGTGATTTCGAAAAGGTAAAGGAGTTAGTCAAGGTCAAATATCAAAAGTTGCATGATGAAGTCACATCTCTAAAAGGGGAAGTCAATGAAAAGAACACAACAATCAAAATCTCAGAGATAGATCCAGTGATTATGAAAGTCTTGAAGCTACAACCCTCTCACTAAAAGAAGAACTTGAAAAAGCAAAAAGGAGAATAAAGATCTACATCAAGCAATTGAAAAACAAGACAATGAAGTCATCAGCCTAAAATCCCAGCTGGAATGTGCCTTACGAGTTCGTCAAATGCAGCAAAATGTAAATGAAGAGCAAGAAAAGGAGATACTCAATCTAAGGCAACAAGTGGAAGAAGGAAGAAAGTCAGAAGAAATTTTGAAGAAGCAATGTCTTGAAAAGGAAGAATAGCTTCAGGTTGAGGTAAATATCTTGAAAGGTAAAATAGAAGAAAAGGATAAGCTTTTACGATTTCAAGATAGCTCTAAAGTCTTGGATGATATTCTTAGTAGTCAAAGGTCTCCTGCTATCAAGATTGGACTTGGTTTCCATGAATCAGTTGAAGGTGAATCTAGTTCAAAAGGAGAAGCAAGAAACTCTAAAGAGAAATCTAAATTGGTCAACGAAGAAATGAAAGATCCATCTCATCATCAACCAAGGAAAGAGATTCCTCAAAGAAAATCCTTTACTCCTCCTATGAATAATGTTGAATGTTATGTATGTCATAATCTTGGACATGTTGCAGCTAGATGTAGAAGAAGAAGAGTTCAAGACCATTATGCAGAAAGTTCATCTCAATCAAGGTACTTTCATGGATATTGCTTTGCTTGCAATATGTTTGGTCACAAAGCTACTGATTGTTACAGGAGGAATATGAAACATGTAAGATGTTATGCATGTAACAAGCTTGGACATATAGCTAAGGAATGCAAGAACAAAGTGTGGGCACCGTATCAAAAGGAGAAAATGACATCATCACGCTTGAAGATATGGAGGAAAAAGGAAGTACAGTCAGAGAAAGGTAGCACAACACAACGTACAGACATACCAGAATCAGAGGGAGCTGAAAGTACAAAACTTCAGTGTCCTGAATCTCATATGCAAACTCCATAAAGGGAAGTCGCGTATATACGCGAGTTGGATACTGCACAATCGCGTATATGATTATTTGAAGAAAGGCAGTAGGCAAAGTGGAGTTGGAAATGAATCTGGGAGATCTGGGCATCTAACTTTCTATGGCATACTGGTGGATAGTCAATTCGGCCCTAATCATAGGTACGCAAGTGATTAACGGTGCAACTGCGTGGGCACGCAGAGCAGAAGAAGGATAACTGCGTGGGTACGCAGAGCAGAATAAGAAGAAGAATTGCGTGGGTATGCAGCGCGACAGAGGTTCAGATGCGTAAGCACAATAAAAGTACGCAGTGCGATAGTATCTTGGGTGTGTGGCTACAGTAGTAGTATGCAGCGCGATAGAAGAAAAGGTGTGTGTGGTACTCGGCGCAACTGATGGAACATGTGCGTGTCTACGCACTGTAATAAAAGATTTTCTGAGTATATACGCAGTGCAGCAGAAGGATCTCTGTGAGTGTACGCAAGGGAGCAGAAGGTGAAGTGCGTAGCGACGCAGGACAGATAAAGAAAAACTGCGTACATGTCTTAAGGCATTTATTGACTGACTTTTTGATAAGATCTAACAGATGGCACCAGTTTAGGGGGAGCATATGTTCTTAATGCATTGTTGGCATTATGGTCCTTGGTGATGATGCTTATGACTCACCTTGCTATGGTTATGAGCTGTTCACATAATTCTTGGATCAGATTTGTGGTTGGTTCTTGCATGGGGTCCTTATTGTTCTTGGCACATATATGGATGAGGATTGTTGGCTGGATACATGGATGATTATTCAAAGTTGCATGATGATGAGTTCCTACCTATATGATGACAGGTTGTTTTGTATATGTTCCAAATTGATGATATGGTATTTCTCTCATATGTGAATGATTCAAAAGGATGAGTTGATGAGGACATACATTGATGACTCATGCAAGTTGCTGGTCTAGTTGCTGTTGACAGATACTATGAAGCAGATCATACAGTGTTGTTGTTGATATTTATCTTAGGTGATTGGTCTTTTCTCATGATGTAATAGTGTGTCTCTATTGTAGTCATCTCTTCAGGTCATGTAACGACCTATGTTGGTTTCCCCACTATGCCTGGGATGAATGATGTTATCATATGTAAACTTTTGGTGTATCACCATTATGATGGGTGATGGATGTATGTATTGAGTCTTTTGGTGATAGGAAGGTCATTTATGATATATAGAGTCATGTTCTTCTTGTAGAACATCTTTTTGCAGTCAGGGGGAGCTTGAGCATGAACAACACTATATAGCAAAGCAGACATCTCAGCTTGTTCTCAGAAAGAGCATTATCAGATTGGAGCACCATGGCATATACAAAGGGGGAGTTCATTCAGAGACTTCAGCAGATCTGGTTTATAGTCAAAGAGAGCATGTTCTTAGGGGGAGCATAACCCTTTTCCCTTGATGTCAAAGGGGCAGAGTGATTTGGTGTTGTTGCCATCAAGTCCAAAGGGGGAGATTGTTGGCATTATGGCTAAACTGTTGTCCTTGATGGCAACCCATTCAGGTGATAGATCACAATACTTCAAGTCAGCAGTAGAGATTGATGATCAGCTATCAAATATTGAAGAAAATAAGGGGTACGTAGGTACACCTTACAGAAGGTGCGTACACGCAGGCCGGTGTTACATAAAGTGCATACATACCCGCAGTTATCCCGTTCAGGAGGTGCGTACCCCCAGTTCACTTACTTCAAGGCAAAGAAAAGCACACGTGGGGTTTCTTATGTTTAACTCTTGGTATTTAGCCGACGGAATTGTGTTATTATGGTCTTGGCCTGTGGTATTGATCCATGATTTGAGGAAGAGCTTGCCTATATAAAGCAAAGGAGATCATTTGGCTTGGGTGTGCTTTCTGGTTGAACATCTTATGTGAACTAGATCTGAAATACTATGAATCTCTTGGGAGTAATGTCTAGATCTAAATGAGGCGAATCTACTGATAGGTTGAGATCACTTCGGCGCATGATCAGATCTATAGATCTGATAGTCTGGGTTATTCTTGAAGTCTTGAAATTATTTATACCTGGAGGTACGCAGGTCCAGTGAAAGAAACGTGCGGAGATACACAGGCACAGAAGCGTTGCAGGTGCGCAGATACGCAGGACCAGAAGTGTTGTAGCTGCGGAGGTGCGCGGCGCCACAGAAGGCGCAGCTGCGGAGGTCCGCGGCACCACAGGAGGCGAAGCTGCGGAATTCTGTGGCACCACAGGAGGCGCAGCTGCGGAGGTCCGTGGCACCACAGGAGGCACAGCTGCGGAGGTCCGCGGCGCCACAAGAGGAGCAGCTGCAGAAGTCCGCGGTGCCACAAGAGGCACAGCTGCGGAGGTCCGTGGCACCACAGGAGGAGCAGCTGCGGAGGTCCGCGGCGCCACAGAAGGTGCAGCTGTGGAGGTGCGCGATGCCACAGAAGGTACAGGTGCGGAGATCGGCAGGCGCGGAGCAAGTGGAAGTGCGGATATCCGCAGATCTATACCAGTGAAGTTGTGGTCCCTGCTTGAAATTTGTTTTAACTATTCTGCAGGGTTTTGGGTGCATAACTGATGTTTGGTCACTGGTATTGAGTTCAGATAGCAGCATGATTAATGACTTATCTTTATGTACTAGATCTGGTTGATAATTCTCATAATATCATTGTATGTGTATGGATCTGGTGATTGGGTGATCCAGAAGATTGTTTGATTATGTGCTTCAATGTTTTTGTTGGGTCCAGTATGAAAATTGGATGAAACGTGGCCTTTCATATTATGTGTTGTGCTTCAGTGCATCCAGTATGAAAAATGATGAAACGTGGTACCTGGAGGAGAGAAGATTGTAGGCCGGCACCTACGTACTAGTACTTAAGCTAGTACAAAAGCAAAGGGGAATCTTTGGAGCATTGTAGCAGGTAGCAGCCTGCGTACTAGTAAATGGATCAACTAGTACAAGAGCAAAGGGGGTTGTAGCTCCCGTACTGGTATAAGACTGCACCAGTACAAATATTGTAAAAGGATTTTCTTATTAAGAAGAAGATTGAGATGACTTGCAGCAGGTGGTTTTCTCCCGCATTGGGTTTCCACCTTATATCATGGTGTTCATGTGTGTGCCTTATGTGTGATGATCTATTCTATGTTACTGCATCTGTTAACTGATAATATGGTTGATAATGTTCTAATGCACTCATTGAAGACCAATTAACTTAATCATAAGAAGTTGTGGAAGCAGCATATATGAATCTGGTTATGGAAATGAAAAAGTTTTATTAATGTGATAATACTGATTCACCCCCCCCTCTCAGTATTATTTCCAACAGTAAGTGTCAATGTCTTAGAGCCTTCCTTAATGCTTAAAAAGGTCCTATGATTAAAAATGATCTTAAAGATCGGTTTAAAAGGGTGCATCTTCCATTTATCCAAGGAACCACAGACAAGATTGTTAAGGTCCTAAAGAAGCATAAGGTTCCTTTGACATTTAGGTCCCTAAACACTATCCAGAGCTCCCTAAGATCAGTGAAGGACCCTATGAACCCTAAAGATGGGAAAAGTATTTATTTCATCCCTTTCTCCTGTGGGACTCTGTAAACTGGTGAAACTGGCCACTTAATAAATCAAAGGATTCTTGAGCATGGAGCTAACATCAAACATCGAAGGTCTCGCTCCTCCTCTTTGACAGAACATGCAAAAAAGTCAAACTATCACATCTGCATTAAAGAGGTGAGGGTCATTGTAACGATTAATCATTTTCATCACCATAAGTTTAGGGAGGTATTGATGGTGCTGGACCTACCAACGTCAGGGGATCTCCCTGGTATGAAGTCCCAAATAGACCTCACACCATTTGGTGTAGGACTCCCATTCGGTACGATGGCTCGATTGCCATTATCTTAAATGTTTGCCTCAACTCTTGCTTGTCAGCATAGGAGAGTGGTCTACTTTGTCTTCGAGTAGTGAGGTTCACGTGCCTGGTGATTGCTAGTGTTACTTGTGTCAATGGTTCTTTCAGCGCAGAGGGAGAGGGTGAGAGTGAGTCCCAAGTCAGATGGGAGGAAGTCCCAACTCTATTAGGAACACACAACACAACAGGACATGCACAACTTGCGGAGGAGCAATCCACATGGAGGTGGAAGTCACAACACACAAGGAAAGATAACATGTACAACACACATCAAAGGAGTCCCGAGTGCAGAAGTCATTATAGAAATTTTATGTGAAATGCTTTTCTGATCTTCGGGGAGGTAACCAACACAATCAGGACAACGTTAATAGCTCATACAACAAATTTTCATTAATATATATGTATTACAACAATTGAATGAGTTCAAGTGTTAAACACAGGTTAAAGAAACATGCATTAGAAGTGTTCAATATTAGTCTTACAACAATTACAACAGGTGTGAAAACGTGTTGGCCTGTTAGTAGGCTTCTAAATTAAGCGGAAGTTCCAAGACATGTCGTACACCATACATCACTAACCCTATGGGTGGGGCGTTGGAGCCACTACTTACTCCTCAAAGAAAATATTACAAACTCTCAAGGCTATGTGGGAGGATCCGAGGTGAAAAATCGCAAATGAGGGGGTATTTATAGCCAAGGGTGAAACTGATCCTTGTGGTTGTTCAACTTCCCTCATGACTATTTGACTTCCATGACCTTTCAACTTTACATGACTATTCATATGACAAGTGAGTCTCTTGGACTTCCACGTTACATTAATTTGATTGACAATATGGCCCACAATGGAGATGTGGACAACATGACTCATGAAAAGACTCGACATGACAGTGTTGGTACATTCATGCTGCCACTGGTGTGCATGTCGAGTTTTAGTGTTGTTAGGTGATGGCTGTCCTCATGGTGTGTCACAATTTCACCTCCGCATGGAAAAGTGCACAGAGTCTTCGATGGTCGTTGGATTTACTTGATGTTGCATTCGAATGTTGCTCCTTTCTTGTATGTTGGCATGCTTGACAGGTTCATCCGTTCGAAAAAAGTTCATGTTCATCCATCCATCCGTGTGTGAACACATCCTTACATGTCTGCTTATCCATTCGTCTACGAACACATCTTTGCATGATCATCCATTCGTGAGAACATCTCTTTACATGCATCATTTGTTAATTCGTTGGTGAACATGTCCTTCTGCATGTACTCCCTTTGTTCAGCCCATCCATCATCGCACCATGTTTGTTTGTGTACCCATATCTGCAGTCACTCATGACGAGATGACATCAAATCCATAAACCTCCTAGTCTACCATGATGCATGATCGTTTTGGAAACAGGTGACTGGGAGAGAAGACAAGGTTATGAGCTTCGAGCTGGGATGGAGGCTTCGGGTGCTGCTGGTGAAAATTATGTAGAAGTCACTGGGAGACGGTGATAGGAAATTCGAATCTATAGTGACTGTCCGCAGGGTCTGGATTAGCTGGAGAACAAAACTACACAATTTTTGGGAGGAGCATCTAGGCTGCAGGAAGGTTGGGTAGACAAAATCTGCGCAATTTTTGGAAGGAGCTGGTAGTGGGAGCCTCGCAACAGAAAATGTACAATTCTTGGAGGGAACTGATAGTCGGCTGCTGGGACATTGGCAGCAAAAACTAGCAACGGGCTGCTGGGAACTGCTAGCGGGAAAAACTGTGTTGATGTAGCGGGGTTTGATTTTTGATCACCTATGTGCAGTTTCTAAGCTGAGCGGACTGTTGGGTAGTAGAGGGCTTGCTCATGAAATATGCGCAGTTTTCCAGGGGGATCAGCCGGTCGGCTGACTAGTGGGCTGGCTAGAAAAACTATGCAATTTTCTAAGGGAGATAGGAACAGGAACTGGTTTCTGTCTGGCCTATCTGTGTAATTTTCTCAATCAGCAAAGCAGGCAAGGTTTGTAGTCTCTGCACATTTTTTTAGGGGAGTCATTCCCGAGGTGATTGTCGAGTTAAATTCTTCGGTTGACCAGAAGGAAGGTTGATTGATCAGCCTGCGAGCAGTGCAAATTTAAATGGGTTTCTTGGTGCTTTTGCTTTGTTTTGGGTGATAGTTGATCGAGTCGATGGCGGGGTGAAGGTCTAGCTATCAGAGGGAGATTCGGTCGTCAGAACTTCAGCAAAACGACTAAGTGTGTGAGCGAGTGAAAAGGTGCACACGCGATCTTGCAAACACACACTTACATGACTTGATGACGAGATGAATCAAAAAATCCAAACATACATGATCAACATGATTGACCGATGGGGCAAGTCAACAAGCGCAATGCTTGCGATTGATCGTTGTATGACCGTGACGACGCTTGCATGACAGTGCATACGACTTCGTGTGTGAGCGCAACGGATGCTTTCATAGAGAACACAACATGTACACACGAAGTGAAGACCTTGTCAATGACTAGAACATGGTCGCAAGCATGAAATAACAATCAACATGCAGAAGATGATAGTTGTTCGAACAAGTGAAAAGGAAGCATGACATGTAGAAGAAACACATAAAGTGACTTTTCACGTTTGCGCACATGCATGTTACTGAGGATGGGATGATATGATAATGAAAATCAGTCCTACAAACTCAACTAAGAGGTGTACTTTGAAAGATGTTCCGTACTTACCATACTTACCCTCAAGATGATCATGTATCCAACGGAGTTTGCATGCGGTCCTGATCTTTTCCATTACTTGGTTCCTTGGTCCTTCTCCTCAACTCCTTGGAAACGATTTCAGCATGTCACCTTTTCGTGTAGCCACTGATAGGTAGATCTGTGCAATTTCAGTGGATAGTGGCTATTGTCGAGGTGAGGCCCTGGGAGGTCCATCTACGTAATTTTTTCATGCAAGGCTGACAAGACAACTTAGACAACACTGCACAGTTTTGAGGCTTAAAGCACTGCTGCAGGACAGAGGTCCCTAGAGGACACCTCTATGAAATTTCTGAGTGCAGTGTTGTTGGACTGCTCTGCACATTTCCGAAGAGTCGTGCTAGCTGGGGCCTCTGTGTACTGCAGGGTTTCAGCAAGCAAGGGAGGTTGGTGTCTCTATGCACTGTGGGGTTTCAAGAGGCAAGGGAGGAATCTTGATGGTCACAAAAACAAAGTGCATAGTTCCGGGAAGCTGGATGAGGCTAGGATGCTTGGGAAAATAGCTAATTGTGAAATCAATGAAACATATGAAAACATTGATAGGACTCGACTGTGATCACACACAGACACATAGACCATCCAGAATACGTAATACATACTTTTCTTGATGCAACAACCTTTGTGACATGAGTTTGAAACATGTGTATGTGATGAAAACCACTCATACACACACAATTCCCTTGAAGCAAGACAACATTCCCTTTGCATGACATACAACAACCGCTATTCCCGAAAATGACATATGCTACAAAAATATGAGAACGCAGACAACTCTTTAGGATAAAGGAGGGGATCTTGAAATCGTTAGCTTACCAACAAATGACCAAGAATGATCGATCGCAAGATCCAAAATAGGCTCTGAAATTTTCATGCGAGCCAAAATTTTGGAGGGTGGTTGTACCCACTACAACACTTGGCGACACACTGGTAGAACTCCAATGTCTCTGTTTTGGTTCATTGACAACACAGGGCCTAGGTCTTTCAGGGAGTATTGAATCGTCGTGCGGGTTACTTTGGCTTCCTCACTTATGCCATGGATATACATGGTTCACCTTTTTCCAACTCAGTCAAAACACAACGAAAGTTCATCTTGATCACAATGTTTTGAAATCGGGAAGGGTAGTTTGACTCGCGAGTTGAATATTTTCGAAGTATAAGTTTTCATCTCTGGCATTTCTCCATTGCCAACAAGCCTAGAAAGTACCCTGACAGAGTCACGCAGGAACACACACATTTCTCCACTGCCAACGAGCTTGGTCAGTACCATGGTGGAGTTGCATGCTTCACCTCTCTGCGCAGGAATCCTTTCTCTTCTTTCGCCTTTGTATTCTTTTTTAGAGGACTATGCATTGGCACTTATTTGTTTTTGGGGCAAAAGAGCGATCTCGAATTATTAAGAGCATAAGAGGTTGTTCCTTCAGAGAAGCATGTAAGACCTCTAACATAGGTTTGCTCATTCAAATTTTCCCCTTCTCCGTTTCTACTAGTTGGATGAGCTTGAACACACAGAGTAGAAGGCTGAGTACAAGCATGGGATTTCCCAGTGTGGACACAGGTTCATGGTTGGACCAAATTTCCCCTTGCAGACGGCTCGTATTTTCCATCAAGACTTCATCAGTTGAAGGTTACAACCAAGCACAGAGAAGATGGATGCAAGACTGGACAAGTGTTGAAGTGTCACAAGTCTCTTAGATTTCAACCACATACTCATTCAAAAGCTAGAACTCAGTAGATGGCAACACTTATTTCCGGAAAACAAATATAGCAAGGTATCAATCAATCAAAACAAAACAAAACAAAAATAGTAAGGAAATCCAACACAACAAAACCAAGCAAAGCAAACAAACTAAACCAAGTCAGCAAGCAAACAAGCATGCAAACCAGAAAGCAAAGACAAGCGAGAAAGAAAACACTACTCCTACTCCTACGCTAAACGCTCAGGGTTACATGAAATGAAATTTCCAGTGAAGACACCGTAGGCGTACCCGACCTACAATCACAAAGATACAAGTGATTAAAACAGATAAAAAAACAATGTGTAACAAAAAAAAGAAAAAACTTGACAAACTTGCACAAGAGAGAGAAGGTCTTGCTTAAGGGTGGAAGAATATGTCAAACCACCCAACAAACATGCTTACCTCTTCTGTGACCATCGTTTTTCAACAAACCTCGAAGGCCTCTTACGAGTGTGTGTTGTTTTGTACCAAGTTTCTTAGCAAGTGCGAGGAAGGACTGAAGCTTGTTACCTACAAAACAACTCGCCAAGTAAGATTGTTCCAACCATTCAGCGATTGGATCATAAAATTCATGATGGTTGTTTTGAAAGATTCGTGATCTTTGAGAAGATGGATTCCTAATTCGAGAGAGGGGATCACGATGGGAATTTGATACAGATAGATAGATCTGGTCATTCTCGTCGGTCATGTCAAGATAGTGAAGGCCTACCATAGCTATCAGTGCAAGGTGAAGTGCCTCACTTGCTTGACAGAAGTCTAAGAATAAATAGGTTACACGGTGAAGATCATAGTGTGCAAAGCAACTTTCATTGGATGTAATGTTGAGAAAATGATAAATTTCATGATAGCCACCCAAGGTAGAAGAAAAATCAGACTATTCGGTCAAGATGCTAGATTCCCAGTTTGACATGTACAAAGAAAATTTTTGAACAATCATGCGAATGCTCTAAATGAGGGAACCAATTTTGTTGTCTTCTAGACATGATAGAACACCCACCCGCAACTGGTGCAAAATTGCATAGGCATCATGGTCATCACAGAAATGTAGAAAGGATGCCAGCACTGTGAATGTGTGAAACCAGTTGGGGTATGGTGAATGAGAGTAACTTGATTCGCACGATAGGTTGTGTGCTCGTCATCACACAGGTAGATTGCTGGTGTGATGAGTCGGAAGATTTGACGTACGAAATTTTCAAAAAGACCAAAGAGCTAATTACGAGAGAGAACATTCGATAAGTATGATTTCGGATAAAGATAGTCTTTGAGATTATCAACTTCGTTGTCCCATGATTGAATGAGGGATGGACACTCCCCACCCGAATTGGATGTAAGAGAGGTGCATGAAGATGGACATGCTATAACGGACTCTTGGATTCAATCATTAGCAAAAATCTGAAATTTTGAATCCACGTCGAGTGCAACCATGCAGATAGACGGATTATGCGTGAGAAATGAGATCTGATTTGGTTTGGCAAGCTTACCAGAGTCGCGAGGTCCTGACATAACCATTAATGGATGTTGAAGTTCCTTGACTCCCTGGCACGTCCCAAAACTTTCCAGAATTGAAAAATTACATTTTGAGATGTGAACTAGATCATGCATGGCTTAAGGATGGCTGTTGTTACTAATTTCAAAACTGCTCTGTAGTGGCCAATCTAGGGTGCTAGATTAGACTAGATTTAATATCAACCAAGGTAAGTAAACTTAGAGGCATGTGTCTAAAGTCTATAGACATAAAAGGATCTCATCTACGGTGACAGGATACAACACTCCTTTACAGGAGATTGAAATATGTTTCCTCTCACACCTTAACACTCAGGTCATCTAATTTAACTAACTGTTCTAAAGAAACAGCGTGTTACTAGTCTGAGTTTTCAACCCTCTTACAAGGATGTCATTCACAAAAGCTCTTTCCAGCTAAAACACTAAGCATTAATGAAAACCAAAAGCTCTTTCAAGCACACTAAAATTTAAGTGCATGAAAATAGAGTCCACAGAGATACTTTGAAATTCAATGCGATCAAATCTTTTACAAGATATTGTTCAATAATCTAGCAATCGAATTCTCAAGCTATCACCATGAATATTACTTGCAAGAACATCAAATCAATAAACTCACAGGCAAGAAAATAACATTAAATGCTATTCAACACTATTCAGATTCGAAAACGCTATGGAAATGAAAATAAAAGTATACCAATCTCCACGTAGGGCCCGTCCACGCTTCAATGGCACACTTACGAAACTTCAAGCGATGAAAACGTTAATGTGTAAGCACCGTAATGGTAAAACGATGCCTGTAATTAAGTTCTGGAAATCGAAACCACATGCAAGAGCAATGTTCTGGAAACAATACACAAGAACAACAACTGTTCTGGACAATACAATACGCAGTCTTTTATCTGCTTGTCTCCTATCCTATATTCACTAACTTTCCCTCTATAATCATATATCATGCAGATGTTTCTACTTTTACAAAAAGAGTGATTTTTGTCTTTTCTAATCTTAACTGATTTCCAAAGCAAAACGAAATCAGTTTAGGCAACTCTGGCTTTTTGCTGCCTTTGTGACCAAAAAGGCTGGGTTTGACCAGCATTGACCATGTATCCAGGAGCTTTAGATTCGCTGTTGAATAGATCTTTCACCATGTATGTACATTCCAGATCACGTTCCTATCCTTTTTTTTATTTTCCTGCCATTCCATGTGTTACATCATAAACCATTTACAGGAAGTCATGACATCCTGTAATTTTGTTGAAAATTTCTAATTTTTAACATAAAAATTCACAAATTAAATTTAATGTAAAATAACAACTATAATGCTTTGATTAATCAATTTCAATGGACTATGAGGGGTTTATGGGAGAAAAAGATAGAAAAATGATGGATTTCTAGAAGAAAAGGATGGCAATGAAATGGTACCAACATCTTCCCCAAGCTCAATGATTTAGCATGTCCTCATGCTAATCTTGATGTGCTCCCTTTATACTCGGTTCCTGCTTGTGCCTCTGTCGCTTGTAACAATGCATCTATATTCTTCTGAGCTTGGGCATTCTTCTGAACATGGAGCTCATGTTTCAAATTATTGTATTTTTCCTTGAGAGCTTTCTTTTGAGTATACCATTTTGTTGCCCACTTGCAAATGTCGGTTTGTTCAGTCTTGAGTTCTTTGATTTTCTCCTTCAGCTTCTCATTTTTCTACTGAGTCTTCTTGCTCTGAGATCTCAACATTTCATTCTCCTTCTTGATGACCTTCTCTAGCATGTTTGCCTCCATCAATTCTTCTTTTAGCTTTTCAATTTGTTTTTCTAACCTCCTTTGTTTCTTGTTTGCAGGTGCTGGCTCTTTCCCTTGTCCATTGTTACTCTCGACTTCCATTTTGGCTTCCGGTCCTGGATATGAATGAGAACTGCTCTCAATGTCCATTGGTGCATTTGCATTTGACTCTGGTTGATCATCTTGTGTTTGGGTCTTTTGTATTCTCCTTGATTTTCTTGTATAAGTAGTGAAAAATTTGTCTTGCTCAATTTTCTGGGCAGCTTCTTGCCTCATCCTTCTTGTCCTTACACTACTGCTGTGTGGAGGAACATTGCTTGACTTGCACACAGGGATTTCCTCATCAATATCAAGCATAAACTCTGAGCGCTCTTGCTATTCCTGTTCATCTTCTCCATCTTTGATTTGATTAGCAACCAAAAATTCTTTCCATGTTTTTCCCCTCCTCTACACTTCAAATTCAATTAGAATTTTGATCAACCCAAAATGATACAAACTTTTATCTTCATTACCCTTTTGTTTCTGAATAGTTTTGGACATCTTAGTCAAACTCTGTAAGAGGAAATAGGGTATACTAATGGTGCATTTCCCTTTTAAGTGCAACAGGAGTTTGATGTGATATAGATATACTATATTGTAACGACCTTCACACGTAACAAATTTCTAAATAATGTACACCATTTCATCCCATGGGTGCATCAGCCAGCTTCTAGGGACACCCTTTTTCCAGTTGACAGAGGAAACCCTCGACCTAGACATAAACTGAGTCCATGATTTTTCCTTAAATTGTTTTGTTTTGAAATATTTTTTCCTTCTGGACTGATTCCCAAGGTTTGTGCTATGGTATCTTCTGAAATCCTAAAAGAGAAGTTGTTTATTAATGCTTTCTCTCCATTAAATGTAAATGCAAACTACTTGGTCACTTCTTCGTTGTTCCCATTAAATTTCTCTAGGAAGGATAACCATTGCTTTTCCCTTAAAATGTAATACAGTCATCATGATATTGGGAACTATCAAATGTCTTAGGCTCTACTCTATTGGTCATTTTGAAAAAGAAACTCCTGTTCTAACCCTTTTTGTTTATGCTCAATAATTCAACAAGGGTCTCTCGATTTGTTACCTCTATTCTGCGCTCCACTCAACCGACCTGGTAGCGCCCTCTATTCTCGGGGTCTCCTTCTTCAATTGCTTGGGCAGCGATTGGATTCACGTCCTCGGATTATGGGCGGAGGTAGAAACTCGTGGTGAGCCTATTTACCATGCTCTCCCTTTGTAGCACCTGTTGTCTCGACCTTCTTCGAAATCACAGAGTTTGAATCACTAATATGGTAATGCCCTTTTACGAACTGAGAGTTTTATGAAATGAAACTTAACAACTGACCTTACCCAAATTACTATAATGGTAATGCAGAGCACATTCACATCACAAAGATAGAGAAGTTGTACTGGTTTGCATAGGTACAATCATGAGAACGCCATAGACATATAAGGAGTGTTGGAGTGATGATAACAGATATTTGTTGCATAAGTCGACTTGGGTCAAATAATCGTTTTATAACTTGGCCGATTCAAAAATGAATGAGATCGTTTAACACTTGTCTCTCCAATGATTCACCACTTGTCCATTACTTGTTGGTACTTGGCCGATTAGGAAGATGATGGATCGATGATAAGGTTTGATGGTCGATTCAAGAATGAGGAGTTAATGACAAGGTTTGAAGGGTGGTGTAGGAAAATATTTAAAAATTGTAGGAGGAATATGGCAATAGGCTAAAGTGTGTTGGGAAATGATAGCAGAGTTGAGTAGTTAGGAATGTTACAAGGGTGATGGGTATAGGGGTGTTTTTGAAATTGATCATAAGCAATCATAATCATCATATTTAACACTAAAATAATTCAAGAATTTTAAATGTTAAAAATAAAAATTACAACAATACATTACACTTGTTGGTTGACCAAAAGTTGAGTTGGCATGCACAGGTAGGACTGATCTTCATTTTCCAAATATGACTAATCTTCACTGTCCATAACAGGTCCCTTTTGAGATGAAATTGGATATAATAGGTCCCTTTGAAATCTGAAGAATGTTGTGTGTGCAACTTCTTTGAAATCTGAAGAACGATGTGTGTGCAGCTTCCTTGATCTTTGGTGTTGATGTAGCCTTGATGATAAGCAACCTTTGAAACTCTGTTGTAACTTTGTTGAAGTAGCCTAATGTACCTTGAATGCAGGCTTTAATAGGTCCCTTTGATATTTGTTGAACAGGTCCCTCTAATATTGGTGCCGGTAACATAGTCTTCTGAATAGGTCCCACTGCATATTGCTTGAACAGGTCCCTCTAATTAGAACAAAAACAAAAACAACTCCTTTATTGAAATACTGAAGTGCTGAAACAAATTCTTTGAAGATTTACAAATGAGGAGATGAGATAAGGAAAACAAAAATGTTGATGCTTCTCCCCCACTAAAGCTTTGACTTCTCCTCAAGTCATTATTGAAGCGATGAACCAAACAGTAAACAAATTGAACAAGGAATTCTTACCAGCGAAAGAATTGGTTTTCAAGTAAGAATTCTGGGTTAGAGTGTGCCAGAGTCTGGTTTTCACATCTAAACCATTATTAATATTTTTAAATTTTTTTTTATTTTTTTTTAATTTTTTTTAATTTTTATTTTAATTTTATTTTAATTTTAATTTTAATTTTTTTTTAAAATGAAATGAAATGAACTAAGGTAGAGATATCACAGCTGAAGGCTGCAATATCTGAACCTCCCTTTGCTAAGAGATAGTTTGAATAAAATCCTCCTTGTTGATGGGCTTATGATAGAGTTTCAACCGATGGCCATTGACAAGAAAGGGGTGGCCTTCTCCATCAATGGTAATAAGCTTGACTGATCCATTTTCATAAACTTGAACTATTTCATATGGGCCCATCCAATGTGTGGTAAATTTGGCTTTATGATCTCTGAACTTAGAGTCAAAGAGTAAATCCCAATCTCCTTCTTTGAACTGTTTCTTTTTTATGTGTGCATCATGCCACTGCTTCCTTTGTTTCTGCATTAGGAGTGTTGTCTCCTCTGCTTGCTGCTTCATTTCATCCAGCTGGTTCAATTGTTGAATTCTCTCTTGTCGGGCTTCATTGAGATCAATTCCTAAATCTGCAACCATCTTATAAGTATGTATTTGAAATTCAATAGGAAGCATTACCTCTTTGCCATACACCAACTGATATGGTGTAAATCATGTAGTGTTCTTCCACATGATTCTATAAGCCCAGAGTGCATCTTTGAGCTTCTCTTCCCAATTCTTTCTGTTCATTGCTACGGTCTTAGTGATAATTTCTTCCAATGTTTTATTTGTGGATTCCACCTGGCCATTGGCCTGTGGATGGTAAGGTGTACTTTTTCTGTGCTTGATTTGATATTTTTTTGTGATGTCTTTAACTAGCTTTGAAGTGAACTGAGTACCTTGATCTGTCATTATCTCCCTTGGTACTCCATACCTTACAAAAATTTCTTCAAAAAGGAAGTTTACCACTATTTGTTCAGTTTCCCGGACTAGTGCTTTGGCTTCAGCCCATTTTGTCACGTAATCAGTACATACTAGGATGTACTTTTTACCTTTGGAAGTTGGATTGATGAGTCCTATGAAATCTAGAGCCCATTTTTCAAATGGCTCTAACTGTACTTGAGGCTGAAGTGGCATTTCATTTGTAGCTGTTGGCCTGCCCATTCTTTGACAACTATCACAACTCTTCACATACTTCTTGGAATCCTTAAAAATAGATGGCTAGTAGTATCCAAGACTAAGAATCTTGAATGTTGTTCTTTTAGCTGCAAAATTCCCACCACACGGTTCATCATGGCAAGATTTTAAAATATCAATTATTTCATCATTTCTTACACATCATCTAATAATCATATCATCAGTGTAAAATAAATCTCCATTAACCCATGATTATCGAGCACTTTGTTTGATTAGCCTCTTCTTTTCCTTTGGAGTAAAATATGGAGGTGTTCTTCCTGTGGACAAATAGTTGGCCAAGTTAGCATACCAAGGATTCACTATTAAAATTGCAAATAAATTTTCATCTAGAAAAGAATCTTCAACCGGAACAACCTCACCTAGATTTTGCAGTCTAGAAAGAAAATCTGCCACCTGATTCTCCTTACTTGGTCTATCTAACACTGTGATATTAAATTCCTATAATAATAACAACCATATGGTAACTCTGCCATTAGTTACTAGTTTATTCATTAAATACTTAATGGCAGAATGGTCAGTATGTACAAAAACCTCATAACCAGTTATATAATGTCAGAATTTATTCACAACATGTATGATTGCAAGCATTTCTTTTTCAGTGATTGTGTAGTTTAATTATGCAGGTGTTAGATTTTTACTAATGAAATAGATGGCATAATTAAAAGACTCCTTTTTTTTGGCCTAATGAGGCACCTACTGCAGTATCAGATGCATCTGTAAAGATGTGAAATGGTAGGTTCCAGTTCGGTCCTTTTAAGACTGGTGTGGTTGATAACTTTTCTTTGATTGTTTCAAAAGCTTGCTGACAATTCTCATTCCAGTTGAAAGGTGTATCTTTTGCTAGAAGCTTAAACATAGGTAAAGTTATTTTACTAAAATGTTCAATAAACCTTCTGTAATAGTTTGCATACCCAAGAAAACTTCTTACCTCTTTTTGAGTCTTTGGAATTGGCAAATTGATAATGATTTGGATTTTTGATGGATCAACTTTAATGCCTTGAGAAGAAATATAGTGTCCTAATACTATCCCTTCATTTAACATCAGAAAACACTTTTCATTGCTCAGGGACAGATTAGCTTCAATACATCTCTTCAAAACTTTTTCAATATTCTCTAATGCATGCTCAAATGAATTACCATACACTGAAAAATCATCCATGTAAACTTCAACACAGTCATGAACTAAATCAGCGAAAATAGCTAATACAGCTCTCTGAAATGTAGCTGGAGCATTGTAAAGTCCAAATGGTAAAACATTATAGGAATAAGTGCCCCAGGGACAAGTAAAAGTGGTTTTGTCCTGGTCCTCTAAGGCTATCCTGATCTGGTTATAGCCATTGAAACCATCAAGAAAAGAGAATGATGATTTCCCAACTAATGTGTCTAGCACTTGGTCAATAAATGGTAGTGGGAAATAATCTTTGAGGGTTGCTTTGTTCAATTCTCTGTAATCAACACAAATCCTCCACCTGCCATTTTTCTTGGGTACTACTACCAATGGGGATACCCACTGATTTTCAGAGATAGGATAAATAAAATTGACTTTCAATAGTTTTGTAATTCCTCTCTAAAAATATCCTGAAGCATGGGATTCATTCGTCTCTGCGGTTGCCTCACTGGTTTGATATTACTATCCGTATAAATGTGGTGAGTGCATGTTTTAGGGTGAATTCCGTGCATATCGGTGTAGTCCCAAGCAAATGCTTTCTGGTATTTTCTCAATAATTGGATCAATTTTTCCTCCTGAGATGAGTCTAGGTGAGTGCTAATATTCAAAGTTTTTCCTGGACTAATCTCTATGGTCTTGCTCTATGTGTTTGTGATAGATTGAATGGGAAAAATGTTCTGAAATGTTGTTTGCAAAGAATGAATGATATATGTTTCCTGAAAATTTTGTTCCAAAAGTTCATCTGCAGCATGTTATTGGTCATTTCTTAATTCTTCGGAAATATCAGGTTGAGAAAGGAACAATTCTACCAAATCGTCATTATTATGTTCTTGAAAATCATAGATTTGGTTGATGCTGAAAATAGATTGAACTTCTTCCTTATCATTGTATTTATCTTCAAGCCATAAATCGTGTGCTACTACCGGTGATTGTGCTGATGGGTAGAGAGTGAGTTATTTTCTTTCAGTTCCTCGTGAAATGATCATATTACCCGATCTACATCCTATGAATGCATCAGCAGTTGCTAACCATGGTCTACCAAGGATGATAGGGTGTCCTCCTAAATTGGATATTGGCTGAAGAACTAAAAAGTCCACTGGATACTCCCAAGACTCCAGTGAAACAATTATGTCCTCCAAAATCCCTTCAGGAATCACTTTAGACCTATCAGCGACTTCTAGAACAATTGTTGTGTGCTACAAGTTTGTGAGCTGCAGTGTTTTCATCGTTTCAAGAGTCATCACATTTATTGCGGCCCCAAGGTCAATTAAGGTGTTTGGAATATGTATGATGTTAATGATTGTAGTGAGTCTGGGAATACCAGGATCAACATACTTTTCCATTGAAATGGTGTTTGTCATAAGGCCAGCTAAATGTCCAATAACATGAATAGTTTGTGGATCAACTCTTTTCCTAGTAGGCTTCTTGAGGCACCGTGCTTTGATGGCTTTAGTATATATGGGAATGTCTTTTATGGCTTGTAGTAGTGGAATTTGTATATAGACATCCTTTAGCTCATCTAAAACATCAAACTGTGGTATAGACATGGGAAGTTTTGTTTGGACCAATCTGTCTCGAAAAGGTGGTGGATGCAACGGTTGCATTTGTTTATTTTTGATGTCATCATTTTGTTTCCTTTGAGTTGGAGTTTCATTTTCATTTTCTTAGTTTTCTTCTTATTTATTAGCTATTGGAGATTCTTTCTAAAGTACCTTACCAGACCTTAAATTGGCATTTTGCAAAGATAATGTGGGATATGATGGTCCCTCATCTACATTATAAGCTGGTCTTTCTGCTCTGTTATTTGGATTTGGTACAGGTTGAGCAGGAATCTAAGTAGGTCTAGGCCTTTGTTGGTTAGATGGAAGTTGTAATTATGGTGGATTTATTGGTGGAGGAGCAGGAAATGCTTGTTAAGTGTTTTGTGGTTGATAAACAACTTGCTGCTGAGGATATTGTTGATATGTTTTAGGATATTGTGAATATGGCTGATGATATTGTTGATATGGCTTAGAATATTGTTGGTATGGTTGAGGATATGGTTGATATTGTTGAGAGTATTGCTGAAATGGTTTCCATTGTTGTTGTGGGTAATTTTGGTGTTGCCATGACATGGGTACATTCCAAGAATTCTGAGCATACATCTGATCTTGTGCAGGAAATTGTAAATTTTGGTTTGGAAACATACCTGGAGGTGGAGGTCTTGGTTGCCACTGTCTCTTAGCACCCATGAAATACACATTCTCCATATCTGTGTTAGCTTCCACATTACAATTCTGCAAAATCTTGACTTTAGAGCAATGAAATATATCATGATTTTTAGTACAAAAGGCGCAAACTTGAATGTTTTCTAATGGGCAGTCTTTCAAAGCATGTTTCTTCCAGAATTTTGGACAAAAGACAGCCATTAATTGATCTTCCTCTTCTTGTCTTTCCTTTGCTTTTAGAGTGTCAATTTGAGTTCCTAAGGTACTTAATAGATCTATTTTGAATTCTTCTAACAAGTTTCCTATTTCAGCCCTTGTGACACTTGCTGAAGCAGATTTTGTGGCTTTGGATGATATAACTCTTTTTCCATTTCTGGCTTTGCTCCTAGAATACTTTTCACATAAATCAGCAATTTCTTCAAAAGGTAAAGTCGAAATATCACCTTTAACCATCAAATTAAGATCATCTAAGTATTCCTCTTGAATGCCTTTCAAAAATATTGTTCGAATTAGATCAAGAGACATGGTTCTATGTTTTGATTTTTGCAAATTGTAAACAAATCGTTCCAAATACTCCTCTAAATTTTCATCCTCTTGTTGATTCATTCTAAAGATATCATCTTTAGAATCTTTCGATCTACAATAAGGTTGGTATTTCTTTAGGAATATTTTTCTCATGCCATCCCAATTAGTTATTGCATGTTCACCAAGTCCCATGAACCATCTTAATTCTGGTGCTTTTAATTTTGCTGGGAAGAGTCTAAGCCTATGGGCATCATCTATGTAACCATATGTTCGACATACTATGTCAAATTCCAACAAGAATGAATCTGGGTCTTTTGAAGCCATGCCATAAAAGTTTGGTAACACAAATGGAGGCATTTTTTTCATTTTTATTTCCTCATCATGATTTTCTCTTGGTTCTTGAATAGGAAATTTAAAGTTTGACTCTTCCTCCTCTCTTCGATCGTGTTGTTCAGGAGTGGGTCTTCTTGCTGATCCTCCTCCTTCCTCAGCCATTTTGATAGATTCCTATGTTGATTTAATTTCTTGTTCAGTGTCACTTGTTTCAAAGAGAAGTTGTTCTAGTGATTTTTCTCCTTCTTGAGATTTTTCAAAATCAGTAGGTTCAAGGAGAGATTGTTGAGTTATTTTACTACTTTCTCTTTTTATAGAGGATTCAGGGAGATGTTTCTTCTGTGATTCGTGTGCCAATAGAATTTGTCTCTAAATGAGTGTGAGTCTTTGCCCTGATTTCTGTTTATCCTCTAATTTTTGTATGGTGACTTTCCCAACTGGTGTTGTGTGTTCAACTTTTCCTAAAGGGTATGCTCCTAGTGGTGGATTAGTTTTTGGATGGGAGGTTTTTATGAATCTACCTTTATCATCTCTAGATATAGACATAAGTAAACATGACTTCTAAAATGATGAATTCAAATTAAATCTATGTTTTTGTTTGTTTTTGTTTATTTTATTTATTTTTAAATCCTCTAGTTGCGCCTCCCTGGCAACGACGCCAAAATGTTGGGTGAAAATATTATCGTTTAATTATGTTGTAGTACTTGCCCAACTATTTAATTTGTCAATCTGAGGTTCGTAGACTTACGAGGCACATGCACTATATATGCAGGACCGAAGTGGAACTAATTTAATCTAAATTACTGAAGTTAAATTAATCTAGGAAGGCATTGAAACACTAACTAGGAAAGCAGGAAATTGCATAAGGGAAAAGCAATACAACATGTGAAGAATTTGAATGACAAACAACATATGTGAGCTCACAACAATAAAGATATCTTAAATTATATTACAAGAACCAAATAACAAATCATAAAAGTGTAACAATAAAAGAATATGAATCAAAGCTAAGAATCCCCTTCTCTTAATTACAAAACTATCTCTTAAAGCTAATCTCCATTCTTCATTATTCATTATTATTAAAATGAAGAGAGAGCACTCTCTTATATACATGAGGAAGATAACCATCTCATAATTACATATCCAATATTCTCAAGCATTCTCAACTACTTTCCCATTATTGCAAAATATGATCCCTTTGAATCCTCCACAAATCTCTCACATATCTTGGATAAGATATGCCAACCAAATCCTCCATGATCTTCTCCTTAGGAATAGGCTTGCATAATTATCTCCTTTCCCATTATTACAAAATATGATCCCTTTGAATCCTCCACAAATCTCTCACATATCTTGGATAAAATATGCCAACCAAATCCTCCATGATCTTCTCATTAGGAATAGGCTTGCATAATTATCTCCTTAATATGGTGGAGGAGATATTTGAGAAGTATCTTGGAATTAATTCTTCACATATTTCCTACACATCACAAAACTCATGTATTCTTGAGATATATATAAAAATATGTATATTTTCTAATATTTAATCATAAATTCACTTGTAATACAAAAATGAATAAAATGCAAAATAAGAAGGTGAAACCCAAATGTATTTATGAAAATGATATGATAAAAGGTTAATGGGATGATGAAATGTAAGGAATAGTGAAGAAAAAGGTGGATGAAAATATGACATTCCTGAGTCCCAACAAGGAACCCACTAGAGTGATACTATCAAGCAGGCCTATATTTTCTCTATAACAAGATGAAGAAAGAACCATGGATTCTCCTACTTCTTTTGCTTCTCTTTCTTCAGGGAAGCAAAGCATATTTGTTTCCCTAACAGGGGGTAATTCCAACTAGCAATCCTTGAGGCAAAGGTCTCGGTTTCTAAAAGTGCAAATGACTATAAGGCATGTGTTTTCTTTTGATACTAAACAAATACATCCAATAGATCAGATTTATCTTTATAAACAGGAAGGTGAGATGATTTGTTCCTCGCTAATAAGCTCAACTATGGTAATATCAAAATCACAGACTTCCTTGAACAATATTCATTCTTAGCTCAAGCTAGATAGAATGTATTCCTCAGCCCAAGATACCAGAATAAAAGGGATGGAGGATTTAGCAATAAAATTAGGATTAGATCCTAATAATGTCAATGTTTCTGAAGAAGTAATCAAGAATATAAATGCAGACGTCCAAGCACTCAGAAAACAACTAAAACTACCTACAATAGAGCATCCACAAACTAAAGTAGGAAAGTTAGAGAATGAAAAAAAGAACATGTTGAAGATGATTGTGGAGAAGAATATTCAAATACAAAAAATGGAAGTTGATATGGAAATCATATTAAGAGAAAAAGAACAACAGACAAGTGCAGGAAATTCTATAGTACAAACAAAGTTAACCAGTGAGGAAGCCACTGAAACACTATCAAAGTCCATGGGAGATTTATCCCTAAGAAATTTCGAAATAGAAAAGTTAAAGGCAACACTGTCGATGATGGAAGAGAAAAAAATCAAATCAGATAATGCATACATAGTTGAAATAAAGAAAAATTTCAAGCTAACCAAGAGAATTGAAAAATACTCAGATAAATCAATCACAAACCCAAACATTATCTGAAGCAAAGGAAAAGATCTAGGTTGAAATCAATTCAACAATTTCAGAGCTCTTGACATCTATTGAGATAATCTTTGAACAAGAACAACTGATGAGGAAATAAAAAGAACCATAGAAGAAATTAAACAAGACTTGGATCATAAACTAGGGGAGACAACAAAGATTATCAAGGTGTTAAATTCAAAGACTAAAGATGAATTGGAAGACTTGGAAATTGAATATAGGACTGATAAAGTCTTAGAAGTACGAAATTTTTTTACTAGAATAAATTTGATGTTACAGTTAGAAAATAAATGTCAAAACTTAGAAACTCATATTAAGAAATTTCAAAGAAAGTTTGTCATCCTACAGAAAAAGGACTTCCATCTCTGAGAGATTCTAGTTGCCAATTGATTCTGCTAGAAAATTACCATCATAAATTGAATGACATAGCAGCAGACAGGTCAAATTTTTCTAAGGTAAAGGGAGTCATAAGTGGTAATGATTTTTTATAAGGTCTAGAATATGACTTATTTATCCAGCATGAAATCCATCATTTATTATTACCAAGCCAACCATTGAAAAGTACACGGAGGTGGATGAATCCTATAGGAGAGTAGTTAAATTCTCAATTCCAGATTATGAAAGGTGGTACAAGTTACTCGAGCTTATTGAGTAAAATCAAATGCATCATTTCAGGGAAGTAGCATAGAAAAATAGTAGTTGAATACATATATTCAGGTGTCAGTATAATAAAAGAAGGAGTATTAAAAATAGAAACATGTTTCCAAACAGTAGTTACAAACAATGCCCTTGAATAGAGCGTTGAATATGCAAATCAGTTTCAGAAAAATCTGTTTTTGTAGTGTATTAGTTTGATATATCCAGTCATTTTGGATAAAACTTTATTTTGTAAAGGATTGTATTAGAATGGATATTTTTGAATTACACTCTATAAATACTTTGTAGTTTTAAGTAAGAAGAGTTTAACCTTTATGATAGACAAGATACATAATTGTACTTTTCTAAAAGTTTTTTAACATAATCAAAGGATTCTGACTTCAGTTTTAACAGCACTTGTGTTCATGTGAGTTTTTCTGGTATATTCATCTTTGTTGTTCATCATATGTTCAAGGTATCATAGGAGTTATGGTAAGGCTAAGTTAAATATTAATTTCCCTTACAACCCACTACAAAGTTATCATCATTATGGAGATTAGCTAATTGAACAGACTGTTTAAATTAGAACCTTTACATCATTTAATTGTTGTCTTCTATCATCTCTTGAATGTATATGTGTTTGGTTGTAGAAGTTTATCAATGCACATATATTATATATGCTTAATTAAGTATTCAATAGGAATGTTTAATTATCTTATATCTTCTCCCTTTTACCTTTTAAAATCGACTAAAGAATTATATGTTGTTAGGAATGAAAATCAACACTTTGAAAATATTAGAAATCTTTAGATTATGCAAGTTTTAATGGTTTGATTCATTGGTCATCCCATTAAATTAAAACCCTTACTTGGATGCTTTGGCATAGTTCCCAAGCCTAGAAGTTGTCTTCAAAGATACAACACCTATAGTAAGCTTTTTCTGATCCAGGTGGATGTTGGTGGCCACCCACCTATCCCATTTGGACCCCCACAATTGTCTCTTTCATCATTTTCAGTTTCCTTAATTGTAGCACAACTTACTATTTTTAGCAGTTTTTCGGGTCCTGAACTTCCAGAGCCGTTTGAGGCCCTAAACGACGTTTTTTGGGGAATCCGAGGGCAACACGGGTCCATGGAAATTGACCATGTTTGCCTCGTTCCAACAATGGTAAGTGTCTCGAATAGATCTTTCTACGAGCTATCATACGCGTCAAACGGAGATTGTATGCCATAAGTAACTCGACCCCGGGAAATTGATGTTCCAATTTACCCAAAACGGGGCCCACAATTTGGCGTTTCATCTTCTAAGGGTCGGTTTTGGAATGTGAAGGGTTTTCCATTGTTTCTCAATAATAAATAGGCCTTCGAGCCTCATTGTAACCCAATTTCGGAACAGTTCAGAGACATGTAGCCGCACATCTCTTCTCAGAGATAAGCTACCATCGTCCTAGCTGGTTTATTTCCAATTCTGGTTGTAAGTATATTTCGGTATTTTCCATTAATGAAATGAAGTGTTATTTTTGCTGCATCTCTTTATTTATGGTTATCGCATCGCTGTATTTATGGTTATCTCTGTAATCTATTGCGTTCCTATTTAAATCCCGATCACCTGTGAGCTCGGAGTTGAGGGTGGAGATCCCGAGGAAGGGCCATTTAATGTCAGAGACAACCCCCCTACGAATCCTCACCTCAAGCTTGGCTGTCACATAGCCCATAATTGCTTGGTTTTGCTCCACATTTGTCCAAAAAACCTTAAATAACCACGTATTAGCCTCCTAGGTAGAGTGACCACCCTTATTCGTTCAAATGACATAAACATACTAAAAAACATGCATAATCTATGAAAAATGGAGGATTGAACAAGGAAAATTAGGCAAAATGAGCCTAATAAGTTACCCAATTCGGGGCTCATCAAGGCCCTAACTAGGCTTCACACCATTTTGGATGAGAGGCCCGTCTAGTTTTTTGGCATGGTTGCCATTTTATACTTTTACAAATGTTAGATTTTTGGATGAATGAGCTATGAAAAGGAAACCTAAAGTAAGTCCTTGATGGAAAGAAAGTAAAATTAGATTCATTGAAAATACTTTAAATGAATCTATACAAGGAGCGCTAAAAAATATTTATAATAAGCATGTATCTCAAAGAAAGAGTGGTGGAAATATCTAATTAAGATACATGACAACTAAAAGTATACTAGTTATTAATTGTGAAATAGTTTACAATCATTAACCAACATAAACATATGAAAAGATCAATAATAAATTCTTAGAATAATAAGAGTTTACAACTAACAGCACAGTTCATTAACTTGCCACAAAAATACAACAATCATATATTAACAAACAACAATAAAGAAAATTCGTATAACAATCAACAAAACGTAATAAGAAAGTCATTGTTGTGGCCCTCGAGGCTTCTAAATATTATAACTAAAAATTTGATGCCAAATCATAAAGTGTCTTCAAAAATCCCAATAGTGGGAATGAATAAAGTTGAAAACTAGTCCTCGAGGTGATTACAAGTTTTTCCCTTTCAAGAGTTTTCCAAGAGTAAAAAAAAACTAAGCTCCCCCTTTCCTCCTTACTAGAAAATTATATTTATATAAAAGTGAGGTGGTTCTTCACCTTCCATGACTTTTCACCTACCCTCATCTCTAATTTTTAATTCACTATATTTCCTAATTTTGTTGTACTTTTCATAATTACATCAAAATTCCAAAATAACTTTTTGAATGTAATAAACATCTAACTTGAGCCCAACCCCAAAACTGATAAGGCTTGCGCTTGGAATTGTAACTCTTGGGTCACATGGGTGTGCGAAGCCTTATAATTTGTTGCAATAAAAATAACTTTTCTCGATGATAAACTTTATTTTAAACCTCATAATCACATGTATTTGATATTATTGTCTTCAAGTAAATTTGTATCGTGTGAAATATCGAAGTGAGCATGGTATGCGGCTTAGTGGGCTTCGTTAGAGGTTACATCAATGCTTCTTTGGTTGGATTTATATCATTTTTCATGAAGGCTATTATCATGCAAGTGTCATTTCCTATATTTCAAGTTGAATATCCTCCTCAGGTCTCACCTCTCCTTGAGATCCGATGGAGACTAACCCATGAGCTTGTACTAGTCTCTCCATAATAATGTGATGATGTTGATAGATGTTCATGGTTCTTATCACATACTTTTCAAGCTTTTCATGTGCTTGGATAGTGATTCTGATTGCAACCTTATCTCTTTCTTGATAGAGCTCATATTTTCTCAACTATAGCTTTGGTGAATCAAGTTGTTCCATACTCCATGCATGGATTTGATCGATGGTCAACAAGGTGTCTTTGAGTTGCACACCTTCTCGTTTAAACACATTTTGTATTGAAATGAGTATAGAAGCCACCTTTTGGAGTTTCCTGAGTTATTCCTAATTTCTCGACGATATCCTCTAGGGATTTATTTATCTCTAGTGCTGCACTCTGATAATTCTTATCATAAGAGCTTGCTGATAAATCTTAGTTTTCATTCCACAACCTTTCAATTTCTTGGTGGGATTTCTTTAAGATATTGTCTTGCTCTTTTACCTTTTCTATCAAATGCTCAAAATTCCTTTATGTTGTTGAGGAAAAGCTAGTCTTCACAGAGGCTATGACTAATGAATTATATGAAGTGTTAGACACTATTTCTTTCCATGGTCATTGAGATGGATTTCTCATTTCTCGAGCCAAATATTTCCTCCTCTCTTGGACAATGCAAATAGTGTCCCTATCAAAGTAGAATTTTTCAAAGTTCATAACCCCATTATCATTTCTTAAAGTGATTCCCATCTCACCAGTCAAAAAATGGGTGCCTGTCAATGGTATGGAATCTAAATCTTTTAGATCAATGTCCATTCTAGGAAAACTATCATTGTTTGCATTTTGGGATTCTTGTTCTTATTGTTCTTTCAACCATGCTTCCTCTTGGGTTTTTTTTTCCAACCGATCTCTTTCAAGATGTTCTTCTCCTTGCATTTTCTTGTGCATCTTCCTATTTTCTTTGTTGCTCCTCATTTTTGCAGTCTTTATCTTTCTTCGTTTGCCATTTTTTTCCCTCTCCTTTTATATTTTCTCTTTATCCTTCTTTAACTTAAGATCTTTTAATTTCTCCTATTTTTCCCTCTTTATAGCTTCCTTTTTCACTACTCTTTTCTGTGCAATTTTCTTTTCTTTAGCATTCTTTTCTTTGGAAGGATCTCCTGATGCAAGATTAGAGTCATTCATTCTTCCTAAGGCTTCTATAAAATTGTGGGATTTTTTAATTCTTTCTTCGTCTTTGTTTATTTGTGACAAGTAAGACCACTTGCACTTACATTTGGAATAATGTGCTAAGACTACAACCCTTG
This sequence comes from Pinus taeda, assembly GCA_000404065.3. Taxonomy (NCBI): domain Eukaryota; kingdom Viridiplantae; phylum Streptophyta; class Pinopsida; order Pinales; family Pinaceae; genus Pinus; species Pinus taeda. The sequence goes on from APFE031496061.1 coordinate 75,512, forward strand.
GGTCATACATGTCGAAGTCCAGTTCTCCAAATTTAAAATGATCCAATTCAACAACTTCTACTTATGCTTCTTTATAGTTCTTCACACTATACATACCTACATAAAAGGGGTATTTAGGCCGTGGTTCCTTCTTCAGTCATGCTAGCATGCCACCAACACTTGTGGTCACCTAAAATGCAATTTCCTATAAAATTATCTTGTCAATTACAAACAATGGGAGTTGGTGTGGTGGTTTCCATGAGCCAAATACTTCGATATTTGATTAATCTAGTGGGTTGAACTAGTCAACAACTTCCTGAATTTCTTCCTTAGCATGATCAAATATGCATGGTGAATCATGATCAAACAAGATATAGAAGAGTGGTGAAATGAAGCCTTCAACTATATTTATATATGATATTTTATATTGTCTCTCCCACAAATTCCTACTGTAAATATGCATGGGCTAAATTTCTGGAGTTATAGTCCACCTCCACCCCATCATCTCAAACTCACATCTAGCACATATGCCATCAAGTAGGTTAGAAGCCGTGTAAAACACAGGTTGCTTCTATTCTACTGGACTTTAAGAATTTGTCACATTGGCTTGGATAGATGAAACAATAATTTTAGCCCAATAGACCCCACCATGAGTGTGTGTACATGAGTGGGACCCAACTTTCCTCAAAGAATTCTACTATTGCTTTGCCATATAGCCTACAACACATAGTTGTGACCCTCTAATATGATTTCCTAAGTGAATTCATTTTATATCTCGTTGGGATGGGATCCCCTAGGTCAGTTTTGGGGTAAAAGCCCAAGTTTTGATGCAAAGTCTGATAAAAAGATGTACCTAAAAGTCCTAACTGTACCATCCCTGCGGAAGTTATCCATGACCTGTCCAAACTTAGGTTCAATGGTGAGGGTGAACCGTCTTTTCATGTGCATGTGCTTCAAGTTATGAATCTTTTCTACCATCACCAAATAAAGTCCGAAGATGTCTGGGTTCTATTACTCACCCTCACATTCGAAGGTCATGGTGAATGCTAGTGTCATACATTACCCATTGCTTCTATCGATTCATTCAATCAGCTTGTCAAGATGATGATGAAAGCT